>JARHVA010003625.1:365000-380000 GCA_037957365.1 Torreya grandis | reverse complement strand
AACCAATATGAGCAAGTTAATTTCAGATTTACAAATGTAGAATCATCTATTACATGAAAAGATCACAACATTGAAAAATTAGATTATAATGTAAAAACCTCAAAGGCACCCTAATGTCAATCATGTATATGCACCTTCACCAAGTCAATTATTCACAAGTAATGTTACATATCAAAACAAGAAATCACAACAAAGTAACTCTATAACTACTGATTCTCAAAGCATTCAAAGATCAAATAAGAGTTCAAGTGAGGTACTATGGAAAATTAGTAAATCTAAGTTTATCAAACTACCTCCTCTACATGAAGTTAGAAGATCTAGATATTATTTTGTATATCATAAAATGCATGGGCATCACACAGATTCATATTTGGCATTGAAAACACATATACAATAGATAATTGCTAATAAGGACCCTATATAATAGAAATCAATCAAGCAATCTATATTGACATAGGAACACATTCACAAAGGCTCAAATTTAGAAATAGTATAAAAGTGGTTACCAAAGCATAACTCAGAACAACAAAAGGATCAAAAATCAAGATCAAAACAAGGAACAATACTACAAACATAGGTAAATCATGAAAAAGATGCAAATCTACCTCTCTAAAATGAGGCTCAACTTTGAAAGTAGTATGGGTTTGGTCAAAATATCTACAATAGTTTAATTATCAAGGTCAAGGGTTAGGAAAGCATGCTGAAGGCATCACCACTCCTATTCCAGTAGTTGATAATGTTTGTCACCAAGTTTTGGGATTTATTGAACATCCTAAGGCAAATCATTCACAGACATAATTTATCAAAGGAAAAGATCTAGATACAATAAAAGTAAACACTAGCATTCCATTGGTTCAAGATCAAGATGATAATGATGAGTGGAACAATACAGGTTATTATTATTTCCAAGATAATAAAAATGAATCCAAATATTTAGAGTCATATTCATAGATATTCCCTCATGCTTCACAATCATGCATGATTATTTTTTTGATGAGGAGTCTCACATGAGATTCATCAGTTAGTATCATTTTTTTTTAGTATTTCATGTACATAGATTATTTTCACTTATTTGTACATAATTTCTTAGATTTATTGTATATATCTTCTTTATGCTTGATTTTACATAGCTCATATAAAAATTTCAAAAAATATAAAAACATTCAAATATGTCAAAATAATAAAAAACATTTCAATTGTATGCATCATCCATGCTTTACATTGCTACTACTATGCTAAGACTTATATTTGTTGTTTCATGCTATTGTTGGTCAATTTATCTACATTACCATGCTTCACTTGATCTTTTTTGAGTGTGTGCAGTGACATCCATATCCTTGATTGTGTCATTGTACCCATTGAGGGGGTATCATACTTCTACATTCAAGACACACATTGATATACATAACCACTAGGGGTATCTTCTACATGATTACACCATCCAAGTTATGTCACTCCTACACTACACACTCCAATTTATCATGCCGATATACATTACTTACTAGATTACATAGATTACTATATCGACATTTTGCTGGTTTCTAACACTTGTGTATTTCTTAGCATATACCTAGTCTTTTACTAACATGTCTTACATAATTTCACTCTTGCTTTGATTAGTTAGATGTGATTATATATTTATAGTTATTACATGTTTTCTCTTATTTTTTAGCATAGCTTGTTGGATTGAATTTCTAGTTCTTACTTGTCCCTTATATGTGCTTTAGGACATTTACCAATGCCCTTTGCTTATATTCATGTGTGTGTCTTAGGACATTTTCTAATGTCCTTTTTTTATACTCTCCCATGTGCCTGTGGCCCTTGTGCCAACTTTATTTGTTTCAATTATATGTGTATATGGCATTTGAACATGCCTTCTATGCTTGATTTTTAGTTTGAGTGACATGTGCCCATGTCCCTTATTTGCGTGGACCCTTGGCCAACCTTGTATTCTTCTTGATTCTTGCTTTATTTTCTTATTACTTGATTGATTTTACTTATTTTCAATGCCATGATCCATATCATGAATTTACCTTGCTTTCCTAGATGCCATGATGGACATTATTCTCCATCCCTCTAACTAACAACTAACATATAATATTTCCAATTCTTGTTTAATACATTGCACATTCTTTTAGATTGCTATATCTATCTAGGTATACCCCTGTTGATCTAACAATCTATGAATACAAACAGTGTTATGTCTAGAGGTATCTTGTCAAATATCATTGTTATATCATGTATCTATGCATCATAACACACTTGTAGGACTCTTTTATTCCAAGGATAGTCATTGCAGGTTCAATCATTCTTACCCTTAGAAGAGGGGGAAACAAATAAGGGTTTTTTAATAGAGATAAAATCTCCTAGAAGTCAAAATAGCAACATTCAGATCACTTGGTTCAGAATCTCGAGGTCAAACCAGTCATAATAGAATAGAAAAATAGTGACAATTCTAAATCAACACCTAATTTTAGCACAAGATAATAACACCAAACACAAGGGTTCCCTCATTTTTGTTCTCTTTTATAGGTAGAAAATCACCCAATTTTTCTAGTACCAGGCAAAAAGTTTAACTCAGCTATAGTTTTTGCACATCCAGATCAATAGTTTCAGTATAGTTTTCTCAGGGAATCTAGATATAGGGGGTATCATGTATGGCATAATGTCTATAACTTATTAGGTAGTTGACATTAATTATATATTAGAATCCATGTTCTAGAGACTAATTATTAGGGGCAATGTGCATGACACATTGGTTTTCTTTGTTTCTAACTTTAGTTTATTACCCAAGCATTCTTAATAGTTATGTGCCTTACTCCATCTACAGGTGGTTGGCATCTTTTTAAAATTAAACTTTTGTACAAGTTTAAATTATTGAGTACCTTAGTTTATGATTTGGATTTCACATAATCCTAGTGTATTAGTTTCAAAGTGGCTTTTATACAGGCCTAATCTCTATCTTTCAAAATGACCAAAAGTGGCCTAGTTTTTAGCATACATTCAACTATCCACACCATATTGTCAAAATTTTAGAACATCCATGGGATCCATGAGCCATCTCATATGACATCTATTCTATACCATTATCACTTCATAGCTTCACTCAATATGCAATGATGGAGCCAAAGGGCCAGGCTTTGTATTCTTGAGCCACATATTTAGAGCGATTGGATACATAGTCCAGACATTGATTATCACATGCATGATCATCTATCTTCACTCAGTGGGTAATGATAAAGCCAAAGGGAAAACCTTTGTATTCTTGAGCCACCTATTCAGAGAGATTGGACACACAGTCTAGACATTGTTTATCACACTCATGATCATCTAGCTTCACTCAGTAGGTGATGATGGAGCCAAAGGGAAAACCTTTGTATTATTGAGCCACTTTATAGGGAATTGAGCACTCAACTTTGTTCATGATATAATATTTGGTACAACATCATACAACATAATCCAACATTACTTAGCCTTACTCAAGATCATAATAGGTTTTGTATTGGTTCACGTACCCAGTGAGGTGTATTCATTATTTTCTCTTCATTTTTATTTTACTTAGATTTTGTATGTTCTTTTTTTATATCACATATAATAATAACTGGTCTACTCTTTATTTCATTTCATATCTTCACACTTACACAATGTGCTCTCTATGCACTATCCAACATTATTCAACATCACATAAGCTTCATGGGCTTCACCTTTACAAGTAAGTTCAAGTACTCTTTCTATTTTTTCTTTATCCTAGTATTTCACTTTGTTACATCATTAACATAAATATGGGGAAAATGTAGTCATATAAAAATTTAAATTTGGCTACTTGAGTATGGCTAAAGACACCTAATCCATAGGTCCTCCTACTTGCTTACACAATATTTTTAGGCTTTTCTCTCATTGATTCCTAATTATCCACAACCTTTAAAAATTAATGCTTATATACCTAGGCAACTCTTTTAGGCCTAGATCCATCCCCCCAGGTCTCATTCCCTTTAGACAATAGTAGCTAACTTAGATAGGAGTGCTAAAACCTAGAGTGTCTTATTTTTGGAACTATAACTAGGTGTAGTTTTGGTCTTAATGGTAATATTTTCCCAAATCCTTATCATAATTCATGTCAAGCTAACATGAATTCATTTAACCCATGATCATTAATTTCCCTATAAAATGCCATTCAAAGTCCATTTAGAAGGGTTGACACTCATTTACAAGAGAGAAATAAGAATATAAGCACGCATGTTTAGGCACTTTTCCCTATTATTTGCATACAGCCTTCCAATATTGTTCCAATATTATTAAAACCCTTACACCAACTCCTAGCCATCTGAAATATACCCAATTTCACATCTAGTTACATTTTTATACACAATTACACCAAACACTTCAATGGGAGAACTATATTAGCTTGATCCCTCCTTGGAGTATTGGTATGTAAGTAACATGCCCACACATAAGGTGTGAAGTGTGTCTAGTGTATCCTTTACACACTAACCCCTTCTCTCTCTTTCCCAAGTTGCCATTCAAGTTTAAGCATGAAGAGCTCTTAGGCATTTGAAGATTAAAATATATACACAATGAGCTTCACAAACTTTTGGTCTTCAATAATTTACTGATAGGGTAACATAAACCTATCGAATAGAACCTATAAAACTCAGATCACCTAGAAAACAATGTTGGAAAAGGACTATAACACTAAATAATAGGGTGTCCCACTTTTGGTGCTCCTATCCAATCTAAAAATGAACTCTAATATCTTATTTGCAAGAGTATCCTAAGCTTACATAGAAATTTCTAGACCTTGCAACATCTATCTCAGTCAGTTTCAAGTTAAGTTTGATTTTCTCTTTATTATTACTATTTTTATAAAAGGTAAAAATATAATCTATTTACAAAAATTAGTGGCTTAATTATTGCACATTATTTATTGAACTACCCTACTCAAACCTATTTATTTAATTAGGAATAAAACTCCATTATTATGAAAGATAATAACAAAGTAAGTTATAATACACGAACCTATATAAAATAAACTTACCAAAAAGAAAAAAATAAAGCTACGTCATTTTTATAAATAAAATTAAATGAATCATAGAATGAAAGATTATAATTGAGGAAAAATAAAACAAAACCTTATATTATGGGTATATTTAAAACACATCAACAAGTGAAATGGATTATCTAAGAGGAATTTTTAGGTGATTTCTATAAATATATATAATTCCAATCATGAATCCAACATTTAAGTCTAACATGAATCACATGAATGGAAGATTAATATCTTATAACATTATAATAATTATAAAAAAAAAAACATGCAATATTGTAGTACAATATAATAATTTGAAATTAGGTCCTAAGACTATATATCGAGTTATAAAGAGTTTATAAATTGATGGTGAAAACCAAACGTGATTAAAAAATCCCTACATGACTCAATTTAAGTTGAAAATCCATATGAATGAATTTTTAAACTTTAAAGTTCTTAAAATCAACTATAAAAAATAAAATATCTTGAGCATGCAGACACCTAATTATGTTTGAAACCCTTTTCCATAGTTTATTTATCATGCTTTATCACTCTTGGTCTACTTGTGTGTGTTTAGTTATTTTTGGACTTCTTTAGCTTCCCCATCAACATTGTTTTGGCCTTTATCCATGTTGATATTATTAGATATATTTCATATTTTTCTTGTTTTTCATATTTAGGATTCTAGTAATCTATTGTTTGAGTAGTCTTGTCTCCATTATTATCCCTGAACCTACTAGAATAGATTCAGAGGCCTATTTATTTTGTATATGATATAATTAGAGACTTATTTATTTTGTCCCTCTTGATTTTTTGGTCCTTATTTCATTGGCTTGATTTCATGTACCATTTTTATTATCACATTATTTCATAGATGACCTTTGTGCATCATGTCCCAGAGAGCCCTATCTATAAAAACATATACTAATTAATTTTGACACACATGAATATTTTATCAAAAATTATTAAGCCACACATTCACTTTATTTATTTCTACACTTGTGAAGGAACCTGTACATTGAGTCTAAAAATATTTTACATCATTTTAAATTATTTTTATATCATCACTTATGACAAAATAATCTTATATAGAGATAATATAGTCTAATTTATTTATATATAAGTTGAGGTTAATCAATTATTTTCACTTGGGTTGGATTACACTCACATGCACAAGATAATTAAATTGACTCTTATTTCAAGAATTTTGGATATGTCACTACAATTCCTCTAGGGGTAGATGCAATTTAAATGAATTGTACACACATTTTTTATTTCTAAATTATAGATTTAGTTTAAGGAGTGAAAGAGATAAAATCTAGATCACTATTCCCACCAATTATATAAAATGATCATATAACCCTACTCACCATTATCTAATGCATATACACAAAAACTTATATTTAGAAACTAATTAGAGTACACAGTTAATGGTAGTGTACATAGTTGGTAGGAACATAGGTACACATTCAATGACCTACCAATAATTTATTGTACAAATTTAATTATCTATCAATTTTTCCCAATTCATCTAATAACCTTGGTTTCACACAAATTAGTATAGTCATCAAGTGTGTCAATTTTCATCTCCCTTTATTTTTCATCATTTTTAATTACTTTTTCAATCATTTTTCATAATTTTAGTTCTAATTATAACACACTATGATTTTTATTTATTATGTTGGATTATAGTACCTTAAATCCCCTTTGTGTTTCCTATTTTACCATTTTAAATTACTATTAACTAAATAATGCCACCATTTTGTAAAAAATATTGGTGAATAATGATGTGAACATATGTGTTCCTCATATTTTATTCTCCTTCTCACATTTTTGTGAACCCATCCATTTTTATAAACTTAAACCTTATGTTTAACCCTGAAATCTAGATATACGAAATCTAGGGTTAAAAGGGGAAGAGATATCCTAGGGCACAAGGATGGTAGACTTTCTCTAAAGCAAGTCAATTAGTTTTGAAACTCATATAAAACATATATTGAATTTATTATGCTGAGATGATAAATATAAAAATCTATTATAGTGATAATGAAAATAATATACTTATATGGTTTTGATGTTAATATAGATCTGTATCTAGTATAGGCATAAAGTATACTATATCTAGATTTTAGATCGGTTGATTTATTCTAATAATTATACATATGTAGATATGGATACTTGTGTTGACCTGGGATGGTTATGTTGATGTTACTATCTGACTTAGATATAGGTGTCTAATATAGAATACCCATTGAAACTATATGTAACCATCTAGATGTTTCTCCATTTTGTGTCACCTTAATTCTATGCATTTAAATATTGGTCATAAACTATTTCTACTTGTAAAATGAAAAATCCCTAGTTATTCATCTTCATAGTGGTTGTGGGAAAAAATGCATTAGTGGGAACAAAACATTAAGATATCCAAAGACATGTCCATCAATGAGTGTTGCCTATCTAACCAATATTATAAAGAGGGCCTTATACTTATGTAGTTCTCCATTATGTTTTAGATTGTGTGTGAATCATGTAATGTGTGATAAGTAATTACAATAGTGACCTAGTTTTTAATATGGAAAATGTGGCTCATAGGATGCTCCTTTGGTACTTTAGAATTGTAGATATGTTGTCCCTTGACTAATATTGAAATAAGATAAAATAGGGAATCTTTGCTCACTTGAGTGCTTGATTGAGTGTTTTTTATTATTTGTTAGGTATGTGCTAGGTGAATAATGAATTAGGATTGATCTCATATTTTAACCAATGCGTTAGATAATATCTTTCACTAAATCAATTAGGCCTACATTTAGGATATGTTTCTTTTAAAAATTGGATGAATTTAGGGAATTGTATACTTACATTCAGATAGGACACTTTAATGTAGGCATTTGACTAAGATGTAAGTGTTTGGGTAGTTGAAAAATAGATTTAGGTTTAGAACTTGCATAAATGGAAGATAGGTAGATTTATAGAATAATGGGAAAAATCGAAGATCTAGGTCATTATAATAACATTGATCGGACTAAGATATAAGTAATTAGGGAAAAAAGATATTATATGTGATCCTTTTGGTAGTGGGAAAGGTATAGAATCTAAAGGTACATCCATGATATGTATTTTCTAAGTGTACAAGACTGAGGTGGTATATAATTCAAAAATAGTGTACATTCCCCCACCCTTTAATATAGTAATGATATTTCTAGTTTAAAGGAAAGAACTGTGTACCTAGGTGTGTATAACACACCTTGTATTTTCTTGAGTCCAACTTGAGTGCTTTTTTGGTGACTAACATACAACCAAGATCATGTTATAATATATAATTAGTGCATATAATATAAAATTGAAAGCTTTTAAATAATTGAAATTTAAATAGAGCAAGGATTTGGAGTACACATGTGTATCGATGAAATTATCTTTCTTTTTATAAATTTAATTTGAAAAAATATATCATTATGAATCATTATCGCTGAGATTAGGAAAAATATAAAATCTATAAAGTGAATATATATAAATAGATAAAGATATAATGGAGGACATATGCCCCCAACCTTGAATAAAAGGTGAGTTGACACCTAAGAATTGATATTAGCTTAAACATGTAACCCATTCATACTTATAAATTAAGGAGTGTGAGTAAACCAAGTCAACTCAAACTATAACTTTGGTGAGATTATATGATGTAATCGAGTGCAAAATATAAACTTGGAAATATTAAGTGATTTAATCACCTCAACCATACCAAAAAGTGAACCAACTATTACAGTGGATTGGCCCAATATAGTCCATAAAAGTCCAACCTAGATGTCGATGATAGCCCCTAAAACTGTTTAGAATCTAAAACTATTTAGAATCTAAAACTAATTTGATTTTCAAATATTGGGTACACATTACATAATATATGCACCTTAGATAGATCTCATGCTGAAACTATGGATAAAAATGGTACCAATGTATATAGTTTTTCTATAAATATGTATTTGAATCATATAACTATGAATTTGGCCAATTTGAAACTATGTAGTATGGAGAACATGTTTCCAAAACATGTCACCATTATAGCATGAAATTAAAACTATTGTAAGTGTGGATAACATGCTTCAAAAACATGCCTCCACTAAAATCTGAATCTAAGAACTAGTGTAGGTGCCAATGTGGAGAAATATGAAAAAATATATAAGTGCCAATGTGGATAAATATGAAAAATGATATAAGTGCCAATGTGGAGAACATGTTTATAAAATATGCCCCCAATATAATTTATGTATGATTCATACTAAATAAATGTGGAGATCATATTTCCAAAGCATGCCCCCAATGAATTTGAAAATGTGAAAAATGTGGAGAAGATGTTTCTAAAACATGCCCATAATGTAATCTAAATCTATGAAGCAATGTTTAAGTCAAAACTCTATGGCATTCCCCCACTAATTTACTAACCTTTTGAGGTGAGGGAAAGTAGAAACTAGTAGTTATCATACATCAAAAGGACAAGAGAACCATGTAAACTATGAATGCGCCATGTAGCATATATAGGGAACATGTCTAGGTATATATATAATTTAATCACAAAGAATGTGATCACACCAAGTCCTAATATGCATGATGTATATCATGTAAATGTTTAGATAGTAGTAGTACAAGATCAACAAGTAATCAAGGACATACATGAGATCTCTTAAAATTAAAATCAAGAGATAAAGGTCCAAGGAGATTGAAAACAAGGGGCATGTTCAAATTTCACACAATCAAAGGGACATGACTTAGTAAAATGTCCATAAAGTAAACAATAACATATTCAAATGTAAACATACAAAAAAAATGACATATACAAAGGTCAAAGAGGAAAATAAAGGCATGGGGGCAGAAAATAATGGAGCATGATATAATTCTCAAACAATAAATATAATAACAAGGCAATACTCTCAAGGAAGTGCATAAATGAAATCATAAGCGACATAAATGAGCATATCATATTAGTCTTTGATATATATGTTAGTAAAAAATTTAAGTACATAACATATCAATTACATTGTGAAATATATGGTCATAGATAAAATCATGTGTAAGTATATATATGATATCAAACATGGTAATGTAAAGTAACCATATCATGGTATAAACTCAATGTAATGTGATCATAGAGGGGGATGCCCCAAACATCCAAAAGTGCATAGATCATATATATGTGTATGCTTGAATCACACTCAAAAAATGTATGAACATGTGTATATATAAAATACTTATATTCCCTCTACCGACATGTAACCAAAAACATATATGCCAAAGAAATAATAGGATATGTAAATGTTGAACATATTTTTTTAATTTTTTGGTATTTTTGGAATATTTGAAGCCTTGCAACCTTAAGTTGGATCCTTTAAATTTTTTATGGTTGGATAATTATAAATGGTACATGGCATGTTCCTCCTCATTTTTTACATGTGTAGTAGAATAACCAATGATATAATTTGGGATATGGATATATTTTCCTTAATGATAAAAAGAAATACCTTGCTGATTTTGGTCAAATTTTTCTTCCATTTTATATAAATAAAGAGTTCCTAATGTAAATACACATTCAAAGCTTTATGTTTTTACTCAAACCCATTTTTGAATCACTCTAATACCACAATCAATTGGTAGTATTATTTTTCCTTAGGAGTCTTTCCAATCTTCTTTGCTTTATAAGTCTTTTAGATCAAAGCTAATATATTGTAAACATCTTATATTGAAAGTAGATTTTTTTTGTGTAAGATCAATATGGTTATGCCAAAAATAATCACCATCCATGAATAATTTGATTGTCAATTCCTTTTGGCATGCACATTTTTTAGGTTGTTCACCTTGGTGTGTTTACATAGGATGTGGACCTTGGATTATCGATCCTTGTCAAATGATAAAACTCTAGTTATTCATCTTCATAGTGGTTGTGGTAAAAATGGGTTAGTGTAAGCATAGTGTTATTCTACCCAAAATACCCCTATATTAATGAGCATTTCCTACATATCCAATACCCTAAAGAGGGCCTCACACTTATGTAGTTTTCCCTTATGTGTTGTCTTGTGTGTGAATTGTGCAATGTGTGATAATCATGTACAACAATGACCTATATTATAACTTGAAAAATGTGTCTCATGGGATGCTCCTTCATTAATTAAAACCTATAAATATGTCATCCCTATGACTGTTATATAAATGGGAGAATATAAGGGAGCTTTACTCACTTGAGTGCTTTATTGAGTGATTTTTGGTCTATGTTAGGTGAGGAATGAATTAGGATTAATAATATGATGATATCTCACATTAAAAAACTTAGGTTGGAATTTAGGATTATTTCATTGGTAAATTTGATGACTTTAGGGTACTGGATACTTACATTGGGATAAGACACTTATGTCAATTTAGGCATCTAATTGGGTAGTTGAAAAATAAGTACATGTCTAAAACTTGTAGAGATGAAAGATAAGTAGGTTTATATAATTATGGGTAAGATAGAAGGCATGGGTCATCGGAATAACATTATTTAGACTAAGAGATAATCAATTAATCAAAAAGATATAGTGTATGTAAGCCTTTTAGTAGTAGGAAAGGTGTAGAAGATGAATGTACATACATGATATGTAATTTAAAATTGTAAAAGAATAAGGGGATATATCATTTATAAATAGTGTTTACACCTTGTAAGGATTCTCATGAGGATTTGATTTTTTATATTTACAATTCAAATATAGTTTTCAAATATAACTCTTATGTTTTTTATTTCATTTATAAATCATTATTACTAACTTCATTCATGTTTTTTTAATCATTACATCATATCAAAAATAGGTATATTAGATTTATACATCTTATTGGGTGAAGTGATATATTTAGTGGTGCTAATTTTTATTTGCTTTAGCTTCCTTAGTGTCGTATGTGTGATTCTTTTAATAAAAAATGTATGATTTTATTGATTTTACTTTTACTCCCTTTATGGTGGTTGATATGAATCCTAAAAATCATGCAAATGATTTTGATTATGTTGATATTAATAGATTGTTAAATTTACATTTTAATGGAAAGAGATTGCATGATTAGAGTCTATGATTATTGAGTAAATGAATTAAAAACTATAATTAGGGATAATTAAGATAAATCTAATAATGGTACACATTTTCCCTTGAATGTTTATAATTTTCCTATTGGAGCCCCTAAAACTACATTGTGTGGTGAGTATAGTGCTCCTAGTTCTCTCAATCCTTATATGCCTACATTTATTATTATTCATACTTAGGTCATTCCTAAAATTACTACAAAACCTAATTTTTTTCAATACCTCCTACTTTTAATCCATCATATATTGTATCATCATAACCTATTTATAATATTTTATATTTATTATTATTGGTCATAGTCAAACTACTAATCATTACTTTATTCCTACCAATGCTAATCCTAAGATGTCTTAGACACCTTATCCATTATCTCAAGATACATCGATTCAATCAAAAAATTCAAGATATGAAATTACAAATCACACAACTATATCAAAGATATTAAAGGTCTAATCATATGGTTACCTCTCATGAAATATAACATAATCCATTATATCATGAGGTTCTTATTAATCCTTTTCCTCCTACCTTTACAATACCTAAATTTGAATTTTAAATGGCAAGGGTGGTTCTACACATCACATTCAATCCTATTTTGTTTCATACTTTGTTTTTTCTAATGATGATCTATTTATCACCAATATTTTCCTTATAAGTTTCAATGAATATGCCCTAGATTGGTTATACACCTTACCTATAGGATTTGTGTGACACTTTAATGTTTTTTTGGAATATTATAATATTTTTTTATATAAGCATTTACCAAACATGCATGTTTTATCAAATTAAACAAGGACCTAGTGAGACTATTGTTGAATATGTACTTAGATTAAATATTATGCTTACAAATATCTCTCATCAGATATATGATAATGAGCTCCAAATAATACTATATAATATTTTTATATAACCACCCAAACATAGATTTGCATTCCAAAATTATGAATATTTTGATCAACTTTTATATATGCTTTGAAACTATGAGATGTTACTTTTAAAGGATAATATGATCAATTATAAATCTAAAATTTCTACCTTTCCTACCTCTAGATATAAATGAAAATAGAATTTTAAATCTAATTTTAATGTTACACCAAGTTTTCAATCTAATAATGAGGAAATTAATGTAAATGAAATATCATAAACTATTGACAAATTTTTCATTCCACCTTCTAATAATTTTTAACAATCCATGAGGTCATCATAAAGTCTTTAAAAAGTGGTTAAATGTAACTTGATTTACTCTACCTAAGCCATATCAATTGGATAATTCTCATGTTTTACGTAAGGTGTACAATTCCAATCAATATTATGATTACTATTGGCCTTATAAACATTATTCCAATTGATGTTGCAAAATATAACATAGGATACACAATTATGTTGATAGTAATATTATCCTAGTTTGTTAAATAATAATAAATTGAATGGATATGTCATAATTAATATTTAATGATTTAAAAGATTTAAAAATTCATTTCTAGGTCATAATATTAAGAAGCAAGATAATTTTAACATAACTATTTCTATAAATCAATCAATAGCTTCTAAGGATTATATCATTTATAGAATTATAGGAATGGTTATCTTTTATTAAAATAATATAGTGTATATTACACTCTATGACCACATGATTTTTTTAATAGTTATCCTCTATATATGCATGGTTTTATTGATTCAATCCTTTGATTGCACATGGTTTTTTGATTTAAAATGGTTCAATACAAAATCTAATTACAACCATCATTTCATTAAATCTTGACATATGTCTAAGACTAAGGACTTATAATATCTATGGTTTTATAATTGATTAAATTGAATTTATATATTGATATTATTGATTTTACCAGTGTGATATCAGATTCCAATATTTATATTATTGTTTTTAAGTGGTGTGATATTGGATTCCAATATTTTGATTATTGGATTGTAACTAGTGATTAAACATTTTAAAAATATTATAGTTATATCTTAATTAGTCTTGATCACATAATTACCCATAGTTTTCATATTATAACAACCTAATAGTTATCATAATAATATATAATATTTAAAAAAAATTACATCATGTTAACGAATAACATCATGACATGTAAGATTCACAAATATTAATGTACTGATGTAATACATATTTACACCATGTTATAAGAATTATATGAGACAACATTTTTTATTATAAAAAATAATAATCCCACTACACCCTTGTAAAAAAAAGTAGTTCCCACATAAATTTATTTAAATTTGAAAATTTCTCACACCTTTCTGAAATAATTAATCACTTTGCAGCCACGTATATAAATGTATTAATCAAGGTTCACACTTATTCTCATGTCAAATACATACCTTCACAGCTAACAAATGAAGTCATAGTCTAAGGTTCAATCCATAAATTAACATTTCCATGAAATCCCCTTTTGATTTAAAGGTAAGAAGTGCTCTAGTAGAGTTTGTGATTCTATGACACAATGATCATGTTATAATCATCATGTGTCTTCATTTTACTATGAGAAATTTTTTTAAACATTGTACATCATGTTTAATTTATTTTTATGATATGATTATAGTATGTTGATATATTGTGTGTAAGAAAAAATGGATACATGGAGAGATAAAAAGGATATAAATTTTGAATGGATCTACATAGTTTGTTGAGGCCACCTTGAGAAAATAATATACCTCCATAAATATGCATCTTTGTGATGATTACTACATGTTTTATTCTAATTTTTTATATTTCTTAAAAGTAATTAATGTAATTTATTAAATTTTTAACTACGGTATATTTATTTATTATATATAGGGAATCCAAAAATGTTAAGGAAAAAAATTAAAGTGAAGATAAAGACTTGACAAATCTTGGAACTTTAAATAAAATCATTT
>JARHVA010003625.1:210000-360000 GCA_037957365.1 Torreya grandis | reverse complement strand
CTAATTTACTTCTAGGTGGCCTTCAACTATGACATTTTCACTTATTTAGTTTACTCTCATTACCACCCATTCAAAACTACCATTACATGCATCCTTTGTGACATAATCAACTAGATCAGCCTAACAACCTCACCAAAAAAAACCTTTGGTTATATTAGGTGGATAAAACCTACCCCTTCCAACCCATTTTCTAGGCCTTCAGCTACACTCAATGCATGTGATTTGTGTGGGAGTTATTCAAGTGGGCAACAAAAAAGACTCATATAGTTTCAAAAGGCTTTAAAGTTTCTTCCAAAATAAGATAACTCTATTCAAAGTTTTCCCTATAGTTTCTTTTTTAAATCTAGTATATTAAATCACATTTTTTTAATGTATTAATTTAAAACAAGGTCAATTAGGCTACTTTTCTTTGAATGCACAAGTAATTCATAAGAGGATTGGTCAAGTTTAACATTGTTAGTGGATTTTTTTCTTTTTTTTATAAAAATAATATATTGTGGGAAATATTTAAAGAGAAATTGTTATTGTTTAAAATCTCTACATATTTTCACTTGCTCACTTTATTTACTCATCTTGGATGCATTTTTAGCTAAGCCTGACATCCCTACCTAGTCTTTCAAATCACAGCTTTAATAAATTTGTAGTGGTTTCTCTAGACACAATCTCTATTGTTCCTGACATCTTTTGAGCATTCATTATTTTCAACATTTATGTGGATTAACCATTTCATATTTTATGGGGGTGTATTGTTTTTCTATGTCACTTTCCATTCTACTTGCACTTTCATTTATACAACTATTGCACTTAATTTTTGTATAAAATGGATACAAGTTCAATTAACCCTCTAACACCATTTAATTATCATAAATGGAAAATTAAAATGCAAATTATTATTAGGAGCAAAGGTGTGCATTACATAACAATGGGGTTAAAAAATCAACCAACTAAAAATACAAAAAAAGTTAAGTGGTATAATCATAGTGATGAAGCCTATGGGTTGTTATGTATTTTTGTATCTCATGATCTCCTCTTTCATATAGAACCTACCAAATCACCCAATAAAGTGTGGACCATTTTGTAGAAACTCTTTGGGAAGAAAGATGTGATGAGAGGTCATGAACTAGAAAATGAACTTATTAGCCTAAGTCCTAGTAATTTTAACACCCTTTGGGATTTCTTCACCAAGTTCAAGTATTTGATATTGTAATTGAAATAATGTGGAATAGATAAGAAATATGACCAACTTA
Source organism: Torreya grandis (assembly GCA_037957365.1). Lineage (NCBI taxonomy): Eukaryota > Viridiplantae > Streptophyta > Pinopsida > Cupressales > Taxaceae > Torreya > Torreya grandis. The sequence goes on along the minus strand of JARHVA010003625.1, from coordinate 358,753 downwards.
TTATTTATATACTCTTTAAGATATGCCATTATTACTCAATATGTGTATCTATTTTCCATACCACTAAGATTGCTTTAGGAACTACATGGAAAATTACCTCTTTATATGCTTTCATTACTGACTTGACTAGGGAAAAAGACAAGTTAATATAGATGGGCACATTGAAGTCCTCAAAATTTTAAGCCCTAATTTTTGGGAATGGGAAACATAAGACTTCAAATAAAGAGAAGGAGAAAAATAATAAAGATCAATATAATAATAAATAATTGACCTCTACTAGAACAACCATTGAAACCTCATCTCCAATGATAAACCTAATAAAGAGAAGGTTAAAATTTCCTATTTCAATAAGAATGGACATGGTGAACACAAGTGAATGAAGAAACAAATTGATCACCTAACTCATCTTCTATAAAATAATAACATAGGTTTTCATAAGTCCATTAATCAAAATTCATCAACTCAAGATTCTTATAAGGAAAAGGGAAAAGGTAAAGAAAAAGAAAAGGTAAAGGATATTTTAGTACTATAACTCCAACTTCTTCATGGGTTACTAACTTGGGTGATCCCCACCACACAGGATCTTCAAAAGTTGAATTTTATTCCTTAGAGCCTTATATCATGTCTTCTATCGCTTTGGGTGATGACACTTCAATAGAATTTATAGGGAGAGGGTCTATTGAAATGTATAGAGGAACATTCAATAATGTTCTAAGTGTTCCATCACTTTCAACTAATCTCCCATCAGTTTACCAAATCACTCACATTAGTAAGGGCATGAGAGTATTGTTTTCACTAGATTTATTCATAATCAAAGAGTTGAAAAATTATTCTATAGTGGCAGTGGGTAGGGTAGATCACAAATATAGGTTATATAACTTCTCAAAATTTTCACCTTATTATTCTCTTACTACATTACTAACTCATTTAGATGGAGTTAATAAACTTTGGCATGAGTGGTTTGGCCACTTTAACTATCATTGCCTAGAACAAATTATAAAAAATGACATGTTCATAAGATTACCTAGAATCCATTTCTCTAAGAGTCTTTATGAGGGAAGCACCCTTGGGAAGCATCCCAAAGAGAAATTTGACAAAGTAAAATATTACAGGGATTCATAAGCATTGGAGTTAGTATACAATGATGTATATGGGCTTTTTCTTAGACTATCTTTCACAACGGATAAGTATGTCTTTACCTTCATTGATGATTTATCAAGATGCACATGGGTTCAATTCCTTAGGCATGAATCTGAAATTTTTAAAAATTTTCAAAATTTCAAGGTTATTTAAAAAAAATATATATGAGAAATGCATCAAGTTTTTTTAGCTAATAATGGGGGTGAATATGTTAACAATAGGTTTGTTTAGTTTTTCATATCAGAGGGGATTGATTTATAGTAGGTATTTCCCTATAGTCCTAAATATAATGGAGTTTGAGAATGAAATAATAGGTCCTTAAAAGATATGGATAACTATATGATTCACTCAAATTCACTTGCACTATATTATTGGGCTGAAGAAATCAATTATGATTTCTACATTCATAATAACATTCCCTAAAAAGATTTAAAATCATTTCAAAGTCTTCAAATCTCTAAATATGGATTGTATACATAAGAATAAGTGCAAGTATGTGGAACCTTAGAGTAATCCTTGCATAATTTTAGGATATCTAGATGGTGTCAAGGGGTACCACCTTATTCATTTGACCACACATGAACTATTCATCTAGATAAGTGTTCACTTTCAAGAGAGTCCCATAAACTTAACATTTGACACTTATCCTATTTTTTTAGACTCACTTGGATTTGATTTAGATGATTCAGATTAGCCTGGGCACATTTTAGAGGTTGAGGACACTTATTCTAGTTATGATAGTGAGAGTAGTGATGGGGAATCATCTTCATCCATATATATCCACACTTTAAAGGATGATGTTCTCTACCTAAATCATCCACTCCTGGTCCTATTTTATATGGGAAAACATTGTATAGTGTAGGTAAATGGGTTTGGAATCCTTAAGATGAAAGGTGGACATGTTTAGAGTTTTAGAGTGGGCCACATGCTTACTATGCCTCTACTTCATATCTATATACTTTTTAGGAGGCATTAGGTATTATTGAGTAGGATTATGCCTTAAATGAGGAGTATGAATAATTAATTATGAATCACACTTGGGATTTGACACTTCTTCCTAAGGGAATAAATATAGTTTGATGTTAATGGGTTTGTTGATAAGTTCAAGGCATATTTGAGTGCCAAGTGTTTCTCACGGGTACCTAGCATCAAATACACAAATACCTTTGCCCTAGTCTCTAGAATAAAATACATTAAAATCACACTTGATATTACCATAACCATTAATTAGGATGCCCATTAGATGGATATGAAGAGTGCCTTTCTTCATGGTGATCTTGAGGAGGAGATTTACATGGAGTAGCCTCAAGTATTTATTGGGGACTTTTTTTTTGTATGCAAACTCTATAAATCCATATATAGACTTAAATAAGCCCCTAAATATTGTTACATGAAGATTTATTTTATTATTTTAACAAGATTCACTATATTTCATTCATATCTAAACATCCATCTCTTTCAGTAGGATGATTCACTCTTGATTATGGTTCTTTATGTTGATGATTTGTTGATCACTGGTATCTCTTCTCCATTCATTGTAACAATGAAAAGGGATATTAAAGATAGATTTTCCATGATAGACTTGTTTTTGTTACATTAATTACTTAGGGTTAAAATTTCTCAATTTGACTTAAGGATTACTCTTACACATCCTATGTATGTTGTCAATCTACTTGCTCGGTTTCACATGGATGATTGTAAGCTAACTCTAACTCACTTTATATCAAGATTCAAGATTGAGGTATATTATACTTCACCTTGGTTTATTATACCTTATATCAATAACTTGTGGGAAACCTTATCTATTTGATACATACTAGACTTGATATATCATAAACAGTGGGCCTAGTCTCTAAATTCATATAGGAACCACATGAGCTACATTGAAAAACAAATAAGAGAATAATACATTATATTCAAGGAACGTGTAGATTTGGGATTCAATATAGATATAATATTGACATTGAATTGATTATCTATATCGACTCAAATTGGGTTGATGATATTTAAAATCAAAATTCCACTTTAGGTTATAGTTTCTCCATTAGTTTGGGTCTGATTAGTTGATCAAGAAAAAAAGAAAATTCTATTGATTTATCATATATTGAGGTAGAGTATATGGGTTTGTTAATGATACCACTAAGTACATATATATTTATGGGATTTTCATAGAGTTTGGTATCTATTTTACATGACTTACCATCATCTACTATGATAACTAGAGTACTATTCAGATTTACAAGAATCTAGTTCAATATCAATAGACCAAACACATAGAGATTCACATGCACATAATTGGAGAGATCATTCATGGGGACATCATGTATATAATATATTTCTAGATGATAGATCATATTTCATACATCTTCACCAAATATTTCATGAAGAGTAAATGTATTCACTTGTAAGCTCTTCTTGAGGTTAAGAACACTAAAACATCATCTTATGAGGGGGAATTTTAGCCTCTTTTTTATGGCTTTATTTTAGGGGGGATTTTTTCCTACAAGTCTTCTCCTTTTCTAGACTTTGTGAGATATTAATTTTTACATGGGTTCCTCATTAGGCCTAGTTATCAGGACCCATTTTTTTCACTACTAACTTAAGCTGTGATTATGTCGGGGGGGGGGGGGGGGGGGGGGTTTGTTAGAGTAGGGGTTTTCTTTTTGCCCATATTTATTTATTATTTTCCTCACTTCAATTTTCCAAATTTCATGGATAAGATTTATTAGATATAAATGGAGTTACATTTTAACTAGATGAATAAGAAGTAAATCCCTTGACTAGTTATTCCGGGTATAGGACTTACTTTTCTATTATTGACTCTATGGCTACCTTTATTAGATGAGTTACTCATGCACTCTTATTTGTATATCTCTCTTGGTGAGTTGTTGTTAAATAGAAGATTATTATTGGATCTTATCTGTTTATGAAATATTATAATATATGTGATTTAATTTGACTACATACATTGTGTTGTGTAATTTATTGATTCATGTTTATCACAAAAACTATGCATTCACTTGATCCAAAGATCCTAGCATCCAATCCCATAAATTTATCCTCAAAATCTTTCAAGTTCTTCTTGCACTCTATGAGGAAGCCTCCTAAGTCACTTTTTCCTCCTTATTTATTTCTTCTTCCTTATTAGGCCAAGTTTTAATTTTTTATTTAGATTTATTCCCCCTGATGATTGGGGGGATTTTGTCCTTACATTTTCCTTTTTTGGTCTCAACTTGAGTCTCAATAATCTAATTACTATCTGAATGTGAGGTGGTCCTATATTTTTTTAGAGGTTTTGGGGATACCCATCCTATCCTCCACTTTATAGCTCGGGTCATCCTCCAAGCTTACTTCCATATCACTCTTAACCATCTACACCTCATTCCCTTACATAACTTCTCCTATATTGATAAGGATGAAAATCAAGCCTTGGTGGATGAGATCATTTTTTAAGTTTGCTTGGAAATCCAAAACTAATATTTCAAGGGATTTGAATAAAAAATAGGGGATGTTAATTTTGTGTCCCCTAAATTTATTAAATTATTATATAATATAATATTATAATATATAATTATAAGACAAAAGTGAAATAACCAATCAGGATGAAAAATGATGCAGGATTGGCATCAAGAATGGAGTTTAATGTTATTAACTTAGGATATGTGCTAAAATTTAATACAAAAAACCACATCTACTTTGAAGAGGTGTTGGAATACATACTATAATTTAATTTAAAAAACCCTAGAATTTATATTCTAAGCACACTAGCTTATAAAACTTCTTAGTAGGTGGTGTTTTGTTAATTGTATACTTGTTAATCCATTGCAATTTCATTACAAAACCTTAGTTTTAATGAAATGACAAAGTGATCATCCATTAGTAAATGAAAATATTTTTAATGTTATGACCATGGTTAAGTCAAAGGTAGTTTAGTATATTTAGAGTTAAAAAAAACCAAGACATGAAGTCTTTTTGTACTTAGTATTCAATTTTGAGAATTTTGATACATATGGGAATTAATATTTAGTTATTTTTGCATCTAAATTGAATATGTCCTTTTAAAATACATGCCATGATGTTTTTGATCCATCACATGTGGGTTTTTAATTTCATTTCATTGAAATGTTTGTTCTTGTTGTTATGCTTGTAATAGTTTGGTGCTATTTTTTGAAGTTTCACTTTTTCTTTGGCATAAAACTCATATTTGTGTGAAAAGGGCATCTAATGTCATAGTTTAAAGTTGCAATTGTATATGTCCAAATACTTGAGACTAATTTATTGAATAAATTGGTTCATTTAAAATATGATATAAATACTAAAATTTAAAAAATGAATTGAAAATGGCTTAGTTATAAATCATGTTCTTTTTAAATGATACATAATTCTAAAAAAAAATTGCATAAGAATTTGTAGTGGATTATATGTATGGTGAACTTATTTTTTTTTAAAATATAAAATCCATATTAAAAATGAATTAAACATTAATTAATATAAAAAACAATCTAAATTATGGGTTTTTGTATTGTGTGTTATCACATCTTTGAATGTCATGCCTGATGCCGCTTGTATTTGGTAGGAATTCAATTTTTTAATAAAACATTTGGTAGGGCATATGAGTTCATTAAATTTTATTTATTTATATTAATTAAGGTATAATACATATTGAATATGATGTTTAGTACCAATGAGAAAGAATTTAAATAACTACCAAGTGTATTTTTATAAAAAATTTGAAGGCATCTTTAACAAAATCATGTGTGGATATTGTATACACATAATATTTTCAAACTTTTATTGATTATTGAAACTTTGTATATTTTAAGAACCTATCGAGTCTCAATCTATCTGAGTGCATGCATTAAGGGGTACACCATAAAAGTGGTGGGTATACCATCAGTGCTTCATAATATTGTTGTCCCTTTTGCCACTTCCCATCTACACACTTGTCTCCTAAAACCATTTACCTTAAGCTTATTCTTCTCAGTCCTACCTTCTCCAATCTTTTCCTCTTTCCATCCTCATTTTATTACCTTAACACCCTTTTAGATAGTCATCTATACTAAGTAGACTAGGTTAACCTAGTATAGTTTAAGAGTATATTTCACTTTCTTTGCTTGTTAGCCTTTCCGCTGACCCAACATAGACCTAGTGATTTATTTCCAAAAACACACTGGGTCGACTAGGTCAACCCTGTATAGCCAACATTCTTAGGATTATTTAGGGAAAGATTCACCTATATATACCAGTTTATTTCCCACCATTTAATAAGAGAAAAAATATTAGTGAAGAAGTGAGAAAAAATATCTTCTTATCGACCATTCTACTTGAGGAATAAATCTTAGGGTTCCATACTTTCTTTGAAGATAATAATCTTGTCTTGTGGAGAAGTATTTTGGATGCTTAGATAGGTTGTGTAGCCTAGATTTGATTTATCTTTGTTATCCTTACATACCATAACAATTTGTTATGAAGCACCTTGGCCAAGGGAGAGATTGAGACTCAACGGGTTCATCTTCAAAGGTAAGTATTACTAAATTTATTTCTCCTTTGTAAGAGTAGATAAATAATGCATTTGTATTCTTCTCCCATGTATTATGATTTTTTATACATTGACATGAGTATGTATTCTAATATATATTTATTTTAGTTTGTTTTATTGTTTCTAACCCCCACTTTGTGCCACAATCTTTGGTTTGCACTAGATTAGATTTACTTTCTGTTATTAGAATAAGTGAATGTTTAAAACCTTAGGACTCCATTAGGGTTGTTGTGTGATTATGTTAGAATATAGGATTTATAAACCTTCCTAACATGATATGTTGTGACAAGTGATCTCCTAATTAGGTCTAGTAGATCCCGATATTAGTCATGATTCTACTTAAAAAGATCATCCCCAATCGGAAGTGTAGGTATACTCTAACTTCTCTAAGCCAAGATTGATTTATAGACATGATGATTTTTTTATTGAATACATTCTAATGAACCCAATGTGAAATTAACCCTTATAATATTTTTCTCTTTATTTATTTCTTTTGATCATATATTTTGACATATTGGATTGATTCTATTGACCTAACTATTTTTCCCTATGTACAGGTTTCTAAGAACAGGTAACTGGATCAACCCAATCGATCCAGTAAAAATTTCTAGGATTTAAAACATCTAGTTTAGCCTACTAGGTCAAGCTAGTTGACCCCTTATAGTTTCAACACTTTTCAATAGGTTCTTGTACAGCTTGATCGATCATGTCAACCTAGTTTGTAGGTTTCTCAAGCAAAATTCAAGGTTCTTCATCAACAATTTTCCTTCATTGCATCTTTGATCCACCAAGGTTCCTTTCTACCTCTCTATTTTTTTATTTTCTTTCTTTTCATAATTTTTAGTCTTCAAAACTACCCTTGTATAGTCAACTGAATTGACTTTGTTGACCTAATTTTGTGTTATATGTGTTGTCTGAAATAACTAGATCAACACTACCAACCTAGTTCATTTTTAGACCTTGATTCTATAGTGCAGGTTTGACCCTATCAACCCTATTCTATAATTTTTTCATATAGTGTTAACACTATACATTGTTTTAAGTTGGAATTAACCTTATATCTATTAGTAATTAGCTCACACATTTCTTTTCCTATTACTTGCATGCTTAGAATAGCTTACATAGTTTAATTATGGGATTTTTAATTAATCTATTAGTTTAACTATTTATGTTTTATGCACACATGACCAAACCATAAAAAATATAAACAATAACTTTAACATTTTGGCTACCCTAAGCCAACCTACTTAGATTTTATCACTAATGGGGAAGTTGACTTGATGCTTTGGTCAAGTATAAAACATGGTTAATGGTATATTATAGATAATCACTTGAAACCATTATCATTTTAGTTTGTGAATTGAGGGGGTAGGCCCCAATACCAATCCTATATCATTACCACTATAGTCCTTTTTAGCCCAAATTACCTGCAACCATCCTTAGATTGTTATCTATTACCTTGCTTATAAACAGCTTCCAATCACATTAAAAATCATTCTTAATAATCCAATAAACAATAAGGTTGACCAAATATTTAGATTTTTACTTTTAAAGTTGATTTATTTCTCTTTGTTTAATTATGTGTGAAAAAGATTACATTAGTCAGCGTTAGTGCAAGATTTTATTTTGTGTGTTTCAATTGGATTGACCAGTGTTAATCTAATTGGTTGTCTATTTCTTTTCAAAACTTGTTGATTTTCATTACTTGAAAACTTATCTTATTCCATTTTTACAATATAATTTAGGCTTCTTAAATTCCTTGTCTATTGTATTGGATCAATCCAATCGACCTAGTAGATTTTCTACCTTTTTTACATTGTACTAGATCGACTTAGTAACCATGCATAATTTTGCAATATCTATTTTTGTACTAGATCAACCCAACTAACATCATATAGATTTAGTCACCTCTCTATCCTTTGCTTTCTCATCTCCATTATTTTCCCTTCATTTTGGAATTTATGTTGGATAATGACACTAAGTTATAGTCAATAAACATGATGAACTTTACCAATCCTAATAGGGAATCCCATATATAGAGTATGGCTCCTATTTTGGATGCTAGTTATGTTCATATTTCCACTTGAAAAATGAATTATGGGACCCATACTCATACCTCTTTGCAGCATAATCCTCTTTTCTCATTGGAAGACCAGCCTAAGTTAGAATATACTCCCAAAATGCTTTTCTTTATTTCCAAATTTACTCAGCATAGAGGAAAGGATCCTTATACCATTTATAACCTCATGATTATTGTTCAAGTTTAAGAGCCCATTCACCTACTATTACATTAAAAATGGGATTTGGAGGTACTACTTTCTTTGGTTCTCAACCTCTTCCTTCAATTTCAACTCCTTATGCCATGACATCTTCTTCTCTAACCTCTTCTACCTCCATGCCTAATATTTTAACTAACATGGTAGGTTTTACATCTAGTGTACCTCTCATAAGTTCCACTATCCTTAATCCTTCCTATAATTCATTTTTTTCTACCCAAGGCAATTATGATTCTAGTGCTTCTTCTTCTCAACCATTCACTAGTCCATCTTTTGCTTCACAAGCAAAATTTTCCACTAGTGCCTCACATTCTAATCATTCTTCTCAAGATCATGTCAACACTAATAGTGGTACTAAAGCCACTAATACCAACACAAATACCAATTCTAATGTTAATCAAACACACCAAATTTTATTGTAAACTCTCAATCAAATAAACACCTTTCAAGCTCATAACATAAATCAAATGATAAGAATGAAAAACCACCTTCTTAATCTTCAATCTCATTCAAAAATAGTGGCTTAAGGCACACATAACTAGAATTTTCCCCCTCCTCTTCAATATTCTCAAGTAAATGTCATTCCTCAACATCCTTTAGTCAATAAAACCATTAAGCATATACAAAATGAACCTCTCACTAATCAAATTGCCAACATTGATGTAAGAGGTATAACACCTATAATTTCTTATAATGGGTTAACCAATCCTACCCTTCACCTCAAAAATTTTATAAATATTTACAAGGATAGGGTTAAATTAAACACCTTTGTTTCTACCAAGCTCCTAGCCAAAACTCTCACGAGTGATGGCTTGGATTGGTAAAATAAATGTAGAGATCATTCCATTTATAGTTTGGAGGACTTAGTAAATGATTTAGTTTAAGAATTAAAAACCAATGATCTTCTTAAAAACACTTTGGCCCATTTCATTAATTACAAAATAAATGAGAATAAAACTACCTAAGACTTTGTTAAGAGATGGAAGACTTTGTCAAATAAGTGGTAACATAACATGGTAGATGATAATATTTTTCATCTTTTTACAAATGCTTTCTTCCCTAAATTACAATATCAAGTCTGTACTCTCTCTCCATGTACCTTGGAGGAGGCTATTGACCAAGCTAAAAGATAATATTTCCTAATACATCAATTTGAACCACCCCAACCTTTTATGGGTCCTTGTTTGTTACTTAAGAATAAAAACTACAATATTACCAATGATGGTGTTACTGAATCTTTTGACACCATTAATAGTGTTCAAGCTATTATTCCTAACCCTTCTTTAGAACCATCTCCTTCTTCTCAACAATATAATAATCCTCATTTCTTGTCACCCAATAACATCAATGTTTACAAACCTCCATCCCTAGCTAAATTTATTAAGCATCTACCCATGCCTCTTTCATGAGAACTTGACCCTACCTTCCATTTGAAATCCTAGTATGATCTTAGCAAGTTTTGTTGGTTTCATTCTAGTTGGGGTCATTCTCATGAGACATGTAGACAAATTCATAATTTATCTATGGATTTTATTCTTGGATGTAATTTTTATCATGATTCCATTATCCTTAAGCATAAATAATCCTATGACATTGATTTTAAGGAGTATAAATAAAATGATGAAACTTAATCCTTGAATCAATAAAATGATTGTTTGGATATCTATAAAGATCATTTACCTAATCATAAACCTATCCAAGATAATCAAGATAAGCCCACCCCTTCTACCAATAATGTAGAAAGTCTTATTGAACCAACTTTTGAAGAGAATGTGGTTAACATGACTAATATGTGAAGGGTGTTGGATTTGATTGATTCCAAAACTATCTACACTCCCCCTTCCCATAAGACATATCATGTTATCCAAGATTCTTATTGAACTCATTTAAATTAGATGGGGAAAGAAGAAATTATTACTTTTGAGGATCTAGTTTATAATTCCCCCTTGGATAACACATCCCATTTTATTTCTACCACTCTTCCATCATCTTCCAATGCTAATGATAATGAATATTCTAATAAAACTTCTTCTCCTTCTCAAAATCAACTTGGACCAACCACTTATTCATCTCAACTTGATTTACCACCTTGTTCAAAAACTTATTCTTCTTCTTATCAATAAAAATTTCAATTTACTTTGGCTCCTCCTTTTGAGGACCTCCTTAAACATTATGCACTTATATCTAACAACCTTATTATGGGATATGATGAGTAGGATCCCATCATGGAGCTCACTAATATCCCATCTCAAATTATTTTCCTTGAACTCATGAGGACTTCCCCACATCATCGAAACCATCTCATGTAGCTCTCATTCAAGATAAATGTCCCTCATCTTCCCTTAGTAGGATGGGAGGTAGCTTTATCTAGTTCTGAAGATAGTATTTTACAACAATGTGAAGAGATGTCTATCAAAATTGATGAAACCATAGACACTTATTTTTATTTAAAATTTCCCATAGATTTTATAATTCTTGATGATATTTTGCTTCATGTAGATGATCCTCCCTTATTTATTAGAATCTAAATAGGTGATATACAAGTTAAGAATGCATTTATTGATGAGGGTTTTGGCACCTATGTCACTTCTCTTGATTTTATTAAGACCCTTGGATATTTTTAATGCAATCTTAAGTCTACACATAGCACATTCCAAGGATACAATATAAGGCAAATGCCTCCTATAGGTTGCGTGTGGCTTCCCATTACCATCCCACCTATCACCATATACATGAAGGTGATGATATTTAACTTTCCCCTCTCTGATAATATCATGTTTAGTAGGCCATGGACTCACTGTATGAGAGGTATCACTTCTTGTGCATGTTAATGCATTAAATTCCCTCATAATGGATCCATTTATAGGATTCCAGGTGACACTAACCCTTGGAATTTTAAACAATTCCAAGATTTTGGTGTCTTCAAGATTCTTAATCTTGAACCTTTGCTAAGTTTTTGATTTCATGAGTCTCAATGTCTCAACTTTACTATTAATTCAACCCAAAGTTACAATGGGTATCCTGAGCTCATTGGGAACATTCCTCCTAATATTTTAGATTCTAATGATGATGAGCCCAATGAGATTAACTTAAATATCAAAACTTCTAATTTCTCACCTCATCTCATCTCATAGATTCCTAATTTTTTAGAACCTCAATCTTTCAAACCTCCTTGTAATGACATTCTCATAGTCTTGACCAAGACTAGGCATTATATTCACCATGATTCCTTAGATGATCCATTACTAAGTAGTCTTGTCCAAGCTCATCATTCCAAAATTATTCATTATCATTCTTCTTTAATTTAGTCTTTTTTTGCATCTCATCATTTTCATTCACTTATAATTCTTGATTTTTGCATTTTCTTCCTTTATCATAGGGTAGAGATGGCACTGACACCTCCAATTTTTGAGGATCCATGTAGGACTATGCTCATGGATCATGTTATGATCAAGCCTTACCTTTTTTCTAGGTACCCTAACCCTCATAGTTGTTTCACCCCTGATGTTAGTGAAAATTTCCTTAGACCCTCTATATATCTCACCCCTTGCATAGTAGAGCTAGCTTTAGTTCAGTGTCTTCCTACTCCTACTATATTTGTTCATATTCTTGTTCATACTATTGTTGAGCCTACCTTTACTTCCAATTACATCACTCCTTATGCAGATCCTAGTTCCATTTCTTCCTCATCTTTACCCTCCCTTGGTGATGGTTTTCTACCCTTTGCCTAATATGGATCCTCTACCTACCAAATAAGTTGATGAGTGTTCTTCAACTTCTTCCGCTCCTATTTTACCTCTTTTCATGAGTGCTTCTACTAAAACCACTCACAAGCATATATGTTTCTTCCATGGGATAGATAATCAGTCTTTCACTCATTATTGCAAGTTGTAGCAATATCTTGATACTTACATCCTTCCTCCCCATCATCAGACAAAGCCATACCTCCCCCAAAGGTACTTCTTGAATATTTACCCAGGTATGATGAGGTATATTTTTTATGACATTAATGCATCATCCATCATACTAATCATTTTCTCATCTTACAACAACATCTCAAAGACCACCTTGTAGCCACTCTTAAACCTTCCTCTACTCCTCCCATAGGTCATTCCCATAAGAAGGCTTCTCCTTCTTCTCATATGGTTCCACCTTTAGTGGTTCTATCAACTCTTATGGTCCCTTCACCACCTTCTATGCCTTCACCTATGATTCCTTCACTTGTGTACCTTGCCTCACTTGTGGATCCTTCTCCACCCATGAGTAATTTACCTATGGCTCCTTTTCCATTGGTTATTCCTTCACCTCCTGTGGATCCTACTCCCATGCATTCACCTAACTAGGCTTTGCCTAATTTTCCTCCTTAGCATGATCATTTGAGCATTCATACTTTTTTCATTTAAGGAGATCAGAAAATAAGTAATTTTCCCAATATTCATTGAAGATTGATGAAACTTTATAAACAATGCATATCCAACTTTATAGATACTTATCCGATGTATTGGATAATGTGTGTGAATAGATTTACTAGTATTTTTGAGCACATGCATGATTCTTTCAAATTTATATTGGATTGGACATGTGCTCCAATATTATTTCTGTTTGTTATATCATTTGAAACTATGTCAAAGTTTTTCTTATCTTATATCATGATTTCTTACTTGCTATACTATATCTTGCTTATCTTTTATATTTTGCATATGATTGCCTATAATTTATCATTACTTTCCCTTTCTTTTTCCCTAGAGTTTTTCTCAAAACTCTCTTGCTTGTATCTTTATGATTATTTTTATTTCTTATATCCATTTTTCATAGATAATTTGTCATGGTGATTTGGTTATACATACCTTATTCCCCTTGGTTATTATCTCCCTTTACCATGTGATCAGTTAACAAATAATCTATCTCATTATTTTCTCCTTTTACAAGTCCACTTTGGATCTCCTTTTTACATCTTCATTTTTATTCAAACTAAGCATATACATGGTTGAGACTTGAGATCACATATTAGTTCATTGTCAAACCTAAGTGTCCTAGTCAGTCTTTGTCTTCGGTTACTTAGCTTTCGTTAGCCTTAGCCTACCTCTCATCATTTGTCATTCCAAGTCTGTATGGAGGAAGAAATTTAAAAAATCCTTCAAAAGAATGTTAAAAGCCAAATCATTTAAATAAAATGCAATGATATCAAAAGGCATAAATATTTTTAAAAGCCAAATCACACTAAAAGATGTGATTCAAAGAACATCTCCTTCTTTTAGTTGAAGCTCAAACTCCACAGTTGGCCTCATGGTAGAGGCAAGGTCCTTTGGGGTGTGGTAAACTAGTAGATTAGAAGAGGAGAATAAAAAAAAATAGTGCTACCTATTTTTCCATGCAAGTACCCAATCTTCATAGTAGATTGATAGATCTATAAGGGGTCCTGAAGAGTGGGGAACACATCATGGAAAGGTAGGTCCATTTTAATTTTCCTATACCAATCTACCTTTATGATTTGATCTTAGTATCACACATATTTTCCTACAAAGCTTTGTGTTTATATAAAATAGGTTTCCTTTACACCTAGATGAACACTAGTCACTTAGTTTCTTCTTATGTTCTTAGTTTGCCTCTTGCTAACCAATTTTCATATTTATTCCACCCTATTGGTTTTCTCTTTGTCAAGTTACAGTGTAAAACCATGGAGAGGACCTGGCCCTCCTCACAAAATTTTCCAATACCCAAGTCACCATCCAAATTACATGTGTCAAATTTGAGATAAGATTTGATTGATTATGAAGTTACATGTCATTTTACATGCTTCCCATCTTGATTTAGTATGTTTTATGATTACTTAATTTTCCTTTCACCTTTTTATTTTCTTATTTTTCAAGTATGTGTAAGATTACAACCATTTCTTGAATTTTTGATACTTCCTAGCTTGAATTAGTATGACCAATTTAAGACCAATCTTTTATGAATTTTGTTTTTCTTCCATACTTCCCAGCATGATTTAGTATGATTGTTTGACTTAATTTAATTTGTTTTTATTACCATTTGTGCCCTTTTACATACCTTCCATTTTATTACTTTATTTATCATACTTCCCAAAATGATATTAGTATGATTTTACTTATTTTAATTTGGTGTAAAAATATTTAACATTGGTTTAAAAACAAATTCCCTTTTTACCATCTTGTTCTTACATTTTCTTGATTGATTATATTTTTCCACATTATTTTGCTTGTTTCTTTTTAACCATGCATGTGTCTTTCATAATGATAGAAAATAAACCAAATCTCATATATTTCCTATACCATATACAACAAAGATAAATACATGTGCTAGAAAGAAATATATCCTAAGCATCCACAACCTCAATCATAATGAATAAATAGAATAAACCATAATGAAAACATACACATCCAATAAAAATATACAAAAATGATATATATATATATATATATATATATATCATGAGTTTGATACAACATATGCAACCATATACAATGCCCCAACTCTATGGTTGGGTCCCATCATATCTATCTCATGGCCTATCCATGTTATCTTCGAAGGCCTCAATTTGACTCCTCTAAATGGTACATTGTAAGGAGGCCATCTGATATCTTAGTCCTTTTACCTATCCTTGTAGGTGTGTTACTCACATATATGACTCCATCAACTAGGTTCAGATCTCTATCATTTGCACTACTATATCTATATGTGTAGCTCTCTTATATGCTAGGGCCTATCATGATTATAGCTCCCCTACACCCACCACTATTGGTGGTTACATCCCCTCTCTCTATGCCCATGTTTGCCTCATTTCCTCTTTAGCTAATATGAACCAGCTCACTTGAGCTGGGGTAGATGGTACACTCAGATCCTTTAGTGTTGTGGGGTTATATGGCTATAGATTATAATCTAAGACATCATGGAGTGATCCCCTTACTAGGGACCCCCATCTCTCCTCCTCATCCTCACCTACACCTAAAAAATTCCACAAGATGGATATTAGATCATTGTTATATCTCATAATATCTATCTATTTAAATAAATAAAATATAAGAAATAATTTTAGCATCTTTTCTTACTTGTTTATGTCTTGAAAACTATGGTCTCACCATTTTCATGACTGTCTAGCATAGTATCCCCATCTACATGGCCTCCAAGCACCTCCTTTATAGGCCACCTCCTCAACTCAAACTTGACTATCATGTCTCATGTCAGTCTCAACCTGCATCTTAGTGGTCTCTCTATCATCTCTTTTGACTCATCTTTGGGGTCATTATGGATGGTAATAGTCTACACTCTTTACTTTGCCTCCTACCTCCATCGATGTCATGTCCTTAATGGCCACTAATCATCTTGTTATGGAGCTAATAGTGGTATATCTAGTATCTATGCCTCTACATCCTTATCCTCCTAATTATCTCCTCATCATGCCTAAATAATCCATGGTCACTCTTGATGTGGCCTCAATGTTGGCCTTATTACTAATGGCCCCAATCCTTTCCTCCATCGTGTCTCCGTCACATCCCAATACCACTATTTAGGCATTAGTATCATTGTTACTAGATGAGGTAAGCCCATCTTCCCTAACAGCCATGTCACCAAATGTGGATCTTTCTACCAAAAATAGTGTTGAATAACCTTTATCCTCTTTATTATTAGTAAAACTATGTCCCAACTCACCCATGTAGATGTTATATGATCATATGGCTACCACATGATGTTTGTGCATCTTATTGACTATAGTGTTGGCACGTGGGGCATGACCTACACTACCTAGTCCTCCCTCCATCTTCATACCCAAGGTGACCTATCATTGACTACATGGGGAAACCTAGGTGGTTGGTACATAGAAAAACTCTCATATATCCAAGATATTAGCAATATGATTGATCGCATGGTCTACTACTTTCTAACTAACATTTCATACATATCATGTACCAATTAGACCTAGATGATAGATCCTAGGTTATATAGAACTTGCTCCTCCAAGATCATCCTACTCAAGGCTACCACAAATAATGGAACCGTACCATTTGAATTATGACATAACACCTAATATATCACAAGGCCTATCACAACATTATATATATATCTATAATATGTGATGTATAAACATCAAACATACTCACTCTCTTACTTGGTAATATCATCTTTGAGCCTATAATGCACATGGCTAAGGCTCTCCTATCCTCTAGACTATTTGGTATCCCTATGGTCACCTATGCTCCTACTATAGGTAGCCTTAAGATGACATCAACATCCTCTAGTGTGATATCCACCTCTATTAAATCCCCATCCACCTCCCATCTAAAGGTGTTAGTTAATTATTCCCAATAAATGAGGAACATGACTAATAAGTCAACACTAAGGGGGATCTAACACATCTCTACTATCCCACCTATACCTATAGATCCTATTCTAGGCCTATCTCCATCTGATAACCTATCTAACAAGTCTAGTAACCATGTCACATCCACAAGTCTCCAAAATCTCCATCATCCCTGCACCCAAGAAACAATAAAGGATGTATCAGTTCTTCCATGTCATGTATAGTTATAATACATTATTTTTACATTTTTAAAACAAAACCAAGCCTAAATTACTTTATTTTATTCATTTTAGCTTAATTTTAGCCTTCTTGGTCCTTCTTGACCTTACTTGGTCATTTCATGTCATTATAACCCTCTTTTGGCCTTTTTCACACTTTTTCATATCATTTTAGCTTTTTGGTCAAACTAGTTTGACCATAATTTTCCTATATTTTCACCTCGTTGACTCAAAATATAAGTTAACCCCCTTCTCTTCCCCTCCCTAGTGTTGAGTTTCCATTTTGGACCTTTCAAACCACTTGACAACTCCAAAGTAGGATTTTGGCCCATAAATTATACAGGGTCAACCTATACCTACTGGGCTGGCATTGTGGATTCTACTTATTTTCCAACCTACTAGGTCAACTGGGTCGACCCAGTGCTTTTTGCCTACTAACCCCTTGCATTTTCTAAAAAAAGTGACATTTTCTTACTTTTTGCCTAAATCCTCCAAACCCATTTCCTATCTTCCTATTTGTTACCCCTAAAATCTAATTTTACCTCATTTTAACATTTATAATTGATTAAAATTCAAAATTACTAAGACTTCAATTAAATAAATACAAATTTAAAAAATTGGTTTGAGATTCATAATTGCATACCTATAGTACACATGTTACAGCCTCTAGAACCTCTCCCTATGTAGCATGTCATCTCCTCACCATCCTAGCCCAGTTTGTCTCCAGATCTCTCTTTTCCCTCCTTTACAAATTAGAATAACAAATGACTTATATTTTTCTCTATTTAAAAACACTTTTATCAATTTAAATATTTCAATTATTATCTTATAGATTCCTTATTTTTCTTATATCTTTGTTTCTACTCATCTATTTTGTAAATCATAAAATGTGTTCTATTCATGATGACATAGATATTCTTTTCCACTATAATATGCCTATATTCCTAGCTATTTTTAACACTAACTTCTATAGGTTCATATATTGCTCTCTACATTGGACACCATATTTCTTACAGTATACTTCTCTATCTATGACACTAAGGTAAGTGTTTCTATGCTATTTCGCTTTCACATTCAAAGAGAGAAATGAGAAACTAAGAGATGGTCTAGGGTAGATGTTACCTAGATGTAGTCGTGCGCACTGAAATCAGACGTTGGAAGGTACTCCTCTTTGGCTGTGGAGGAATGACACCTGCAAAGAAAAAGAGACTAAAACACGAAAAATGTTAGATGAGGAGATGGTGGGCTGTCAAGCAAAAGCTTGATCCCTAAAGTACGAAGACTTCCTTGAGGGATATCAACCCACTGATTAAAAATAGAATATTTGACAGAAATAGAAATAGTGAAAGACAACATGAAAGAAATAAAAGACAAAAAGCAAAATGCATACCTGATATGCAGCAAATTGCTCTACACAGTCACCGGTGTCAATCTCTGTGTCGGCGTCGGTCAAGGAAGGGTGCCGACATTGGTTAAAGTGCTGGCATCGGTAAGGGTAATGACCGGCATCCGTCGGGGCAGCAATTTTTTAGATGGGGTTTGGTCGGGTCTGGACAAGGTTTTAGGATTGTAGAATGGTCTAAAGTTTTTGTCTGAGGGTTAAGGAGCCAGTTTGGGAGTCAGAGGGATTGTTTGGGGGTTTTGTGTAAAAATATGGGTAGAGTTACAGACTGTATATTCTAGAAAGGGTGGATAGAGGTGATACGGGAGGAAGTCAAGTCAGGTTTGTAATTTGAATCTAAGTCAGGGTGGTAATATCAATTAAAAACAATAACCAGAGAACAAAATAAAAGCACAGAACAAATGCTTACCTCTTACATGCTGAAGATAGAGTAGGAGACATAATTGATGTTGTCGGTATGTTGCAGAAGTTTGATGTAGTAGACCTCCAGTGAGATGACTGAGGTAGAATACCTGTACCAAAGAGAGAAATACGAGAGATTTGATTGTAGATTGATTGGATGCAAAAGTTGGCTGATCCTTTGTAGGTCAAATGAAAGAATGTTTTGAAAGAAGGTCCGATAACCAGTCGTGAAACTGATTGGTAACTAAATAACGAAGCTCAAATAATGGATAATAGATAATGGATCCTGCATTCAGGTCGAGAACGCAGTATTAAGGATAACCAACACCAGTAGGACCATTGACGTTAGCTGAGTAGTGATCAACGTCGGTGATGTCGATCGAGTGGTGACCAACATCGGTGATGTCAACTGAGTAGTGACTAACGTCGGTAGATGTAGAATGGGGATAGAGGCTAATTTTAGCTTTCTACTCATTTTTACATGCTGTCAGGGGCAAGGCTTGTGGGAAAATGGTCGACAGGGGTTAAATAGGTGTGGGAGAATAAAATGGGGGTTAAGGGGAGGATGACAAGGGTTAAACACAATTTAGGTGTCTAAATTTGCCTCTTTTTGTCTTGTTGGTTGTTCTGGACGAACTACAAGACAAAAATAGGAGTTAGTTACCCCAGGTGTGGGATAAGGTCGATTCCATCTTGTTAGTTGTTTAAGTGAACTACAAGACAAAAATAGGAGGGTTGGTTGCCCCAATTATGGATGAGGTATTCCCCCTCAAAGCAGGAGTCAAGGGAAGGGAATCGAGAATCGGGTGCTGATTTGACAAAGAGTAGATGAAAAAGGGGAAGATGGAGTGTGAATGCTGTAAAAGTCATGATTGCACGTATACCACTTCACGAGATGGTTGGGTCAAATTATCACAGGTTGAGGGTCAAGGAGTGCCAAAATTGAAATAATTGGGCCCCAGCATGTGGTCGTAGCTGATTGAGTTATTCAATCGAAGCTGTAGCTCCAATGGGTCATCGTGTTCCAGGTATCTCAAGCTCAAGAAGTGCTCCTAGAAACACGAAAAAGTCACAAGTAGTGCGGATCAACCGGCTTGCGATCCTATACTTGTGAGGGTCCAAAATATAGTCTGCGCATAATTTGGCTAACCAGTCATGAGGTAGCATACAGGCAAAAACAACCAAGGCAACATTGTCTTGGAAGTGGTCGAAGTCGGAGGAGATAGGCATGATATCCAATGGTCATTGGTCAAGGTGGATGAATGGACAAAAGGATGTGGCTGAGATAACCTCAGAAGATGTAATGTGATCTGAGTGTTGCTTACATAGCCCTTGTGTGAATGGCCTCAGGCCAATGTAGTTCTCCCTAAAAGGGAGGAAGGGTCAAAGGGATTGAATTGGTATTGGTCGAGGGCAAGGTCATGGTCAAAAGGAGGAAAGAAGGTTTGTCCATCAGAGAGATGAATAAATGAGGGTGGTCGAGCTAACCCCAGATGATGTCGTATCATGTGAGTGCTGCCTACATAGCCCAGGTCATAGGGCCTTAGACCAATGTAGTTCGAACTAGTTGAGAAGAGTGGTCGATGATTGGTTTGGTCATGTGTCAAAATGATGAGGAGAAAAAGATGTTACAACCTTTTCCAAATGGTGTATTCTGCAACATTGGTTGAGGGGTCTTTCATCCCTAGCAATTTTCCATATTTGTGATGGATGTATGCTAAAGATGAATTGAGGTCTATTTATGCTTCAACAAGTATTGGTTTATGCTTAACATAAATTGCGTTTGGTCGATAGTTTTCATGTGTATTGGTGTCCAGAGAAACTACTGTGAATAGGCTATGGGAGTGGCCTGAAAAGAGAGTTCAGTTGAGTTGATTAGGTTTGACAAGTGATGAAGTTGAATGTGACCAAAGTGCAGAAGAAGTGAAAAGCATATTGCTCTTTCATTGACAAGGACCAGAATGAAAACATAGATAGGGGTTATTAGAATGAAGAGCCCCATTCATGCATGACATCGTTGACCATATGTTGTGTTAGAGAGGTAATCGAATCACTTTGACATTAAAATGAGCTCGAAATCCCTTGAGTAGGTGATGTGATATGAGGAAATAGGGTAACCCATTTTAAGAGCAGAGATAACCTTGCCCTTTTTTATGGGAGACCCTGAGACAACTATAAGTCAAGTCCATGACTCATTTTTTTTTTTGGTGTAGACTGATCAATGCGGGAAGTCTACATAGAGATGTCATTTGCTTGGTGGTTAGTTGTGAAGCTGATCGATGCGAGAAGCTTCTAAGATAGTGCTATTTATTGCCAGATTAGTCATAGCCATCCTTCGAGGGAGTGGTCTAGAATTTTGCTTAATATAAGGGCTTTTGAATAGCTGTCCTTCGAGGGAGCAGTCTATTAGCTACAGCAATGATAATACAGCTGTCCTTCAAGGGAGCAGTCTGCCTTTTGATTCTAATTTGGTGACCTTGGATATTTTGACATCTTGATTTTTTTTGACAAAAATGCGAGTCATGGACAAGATTATAGAAGGTCAAGGGCTCCCTTTTATTAGGACAAAGCATCCATACTATATAAAAGGGTTATAGAGGAATTTTTAAGGGGAGTAGGGATGAAAGGAATTAGGACTAAGAGGACGGGGATTACTCAAGGGACGAGCTCAAGGTAAATGTCAAGTGGATGAGTACTTGACTAGCAGTAGAACAATCGTAGATGCAACACATTAAGAGGCTCAAGTTCTGGTCGTCCATCAAGAGAGGACAGATGATAAGTCCCTGATCCATACTTGTGTGTGATGATGAAAGGTTCAAGCCAATTAGGGGAAAACTTGCCTCATTTACTTCGCTCCATATTGGTCACGTGCTGGTGATGATTAAGAAGTTGGTTGATGTGGTCGCTGACTTGTCGAGACTGGTCGAGGGCCAGATCGAGATAGGTGTTTGGTTGAGGTCACGATAGGCAGTATAAAGTC
Organism: Torreya grandis; assembly: GCA_037957365.1. Classification (NCBI taxonomy): domain Eukaryota; kingdom Viridiplantae; phylum Streptophyta; class Pinopsida; order Cupressales; family Taxaceae; genus Torreya; species Torreya grandis. The sequence continues at coordinate 336,476 of JARHVA010003625.1, read as the reverse complement.
AAACTCCCCCAGCCATTTGGTGGTAGGAAGAATGTCTAACACCCAGTGTGGATGAGATGGAGAGAAGATGAGGGGGAGAGACATGGGTACCCCACCTAGTTGATAGGTCAGGGGTTCCCAAGCGAATGGCATTTAGGCATTGAAAAAGTTAGGAGGGATGGAAACCACTGACTCTGTAGGTGAAAGAGGAGGAATGGGTGAGCCTGGAGATTGGTCAATGGTTGGCTCAGGGTAAAGGTCTACAGAGGCTTGAGTGGGGTCATGATATCCCAGGCCATACCATTTCTTGGCATTGTCATCATTGAGCGGCTCAATAGGCTGATGGGAGCCCTGCTCATAGTGTTCGAAACCAAAACCCTTCCATGCACACCTATAAAGGTAAGTGTGTGCAAAGGTGGGGTTGCCAAGAAATGAGAAGTCTAATGTGAATGGTTAGGGTGAAGAGAGAGGGTTGCCATTAGTAGGAGCTTGATTGAGCCCCCCATAGACAAGATTGGTTTAGAGGTGAGGAGGACCATAAGGCACGATCATCTCAATCTGATGGTCGTAACTGGGGCTTTGGTGAAGGCGTCCATACTCTTGTGGAGTTTGGAACATGTCTAAGGTCAAAAAGTGATACTCCTCCAATGAAAGTCTTTGGAAGATGTCTTCCATGGGGTCTGTGGTCGTTGCTTGAAGGGGAGGTGTGAGGGCGATCGCCTGTTGCAAACTGGTCGAAGCTTCCGCGGATGGAGGCGGTGCTAGGATTAATGGCTTGATAGGAATGAGGATGTCATTTGGATGGTAGGTGGTGTTATAAGTTTTGAAGGGTGAAGGGTCAGTGGGAATGGTGTGGACTTGCCCATCGTGCTCAAATTTCACACAACGATGCAGGGTGGAGGGGACACATGCCATGGCACAGATCCAGGGTCGGCCCAACAACATGTTGTATTGGGACTGTGCGTGGACCAACACAGATGTGAAGGATGACTGTGCCAATGGTTGTGGCAGTGGTGTCATTAAAGGAGTGCAAGATTGCATCAATTTTGGAAATGTAATTCTTGGGAAGAGCCAACTGATCAAAGGCATGGGTGGAGATAATGTTGATGCTGGCACCTCTATCGATCATAATGCGTTTAATGCGTGTCCAGTCAACATAGACAGTGATGAAGAGGGTGGCATCTTGATCTTCTGTGTTGGATGTGGGAATCTCAAAATTGCTAAATGTGATGGAGGCAATAGGGGCTAAAGAGTGGACAAGGGCAGCAAGTGGCTGGGGGTCCTCGGGTTAGACCTCTACTGCATGTAAGGCTCTGATGAGGGCCTGACGATGTTGAGGTGAGGTTTGGATGAGGTCATAGAGAGACATCTTCACAGGCGTCTGGTGAAGCTGTTTCAACATGGAGTCATGAATTGCTCCTAAAGAGGAAGAAGAAGAGGGTTGAGGCATGCCAAGGATAGAAATCTTAGGCTTGGGCGGTTGAGGTGGATTGATGAAAGGATAGGTCCAAGGAATGGTGGCTTTTTCTTTCGCCTTGTCCTTTTATGACCTAGTGGTTATGTGAATGGCATTGATTTCAAAGATAGGAGGTGAAGGAGATAAAGGGGTTATAAGCTGTTGATGAGATGTTGATGGGTTTGAAGAGGTTGGAGGGTTATGAGAACGAGTCAGGGGTCGGTCGAGAGTGTCCTCAAAGAGAAGGGTGTCTTTCTCTAGATAGTGGTGAATGATAGCCTTGAGGGCACATCAAGTCTCAGTATCGTGTCCTGGCGTACGATGGTATAAGCAAATCTTTGTGTCATCAAACCAGGAGGGCTTAGACTCGAGGGGTTGGAAAGGCCTGATGGGTGGAAGAGTTATGCTGGAAGTCTACAAAAGTTGGTGCAAGATCAAAGAGTATGAGCCCACTAAAGGGTCTGTGCTCATCGATGTGTGCGATGCTGGTGACTTTTGCTTGGGTTGAGTTGGAGGAGGCTTCCATACCACCTTCTGGGTTGATGGTGCGGCGACAGGCAGAGACGGTACTTTCTTCATAGGTACCACCCTTTTGGGAGAGGGTAGGCTAGTGATAGGTAAAGGAAGTAGAGGAGGAAACTGGTTTTGATTAGAGGTATGAGTGGGGAGGACTTTGGTCAAGGTCGAAGGATGAGGGCCCAAAATGGAGGGAAATGGTGACGGGGGAGGAGGAGTTTGCCTCTGTGGTTTGGCAGTCTTCTTTGATTTGGTTGGAAGACTACTATTGGTTGAGGTCTGGTCTAAGTCCACCTTCACTTATGGGTGAGTGAGGGTAGAAACAGGGTGAACACCAAGTGACTTGATTGGTTTAGATGGGGTAGATGAGGGTTTCAGTTTTAATGGGGTCGGTTGAGTTTTAGAAATAGGACTCTGGTTTTTGTTAAGGGTCTTGGGAGATTCTACCATGGGAGGATTAGCAGTATGAGATGAGAGGGCACGAGCATGTTGAAGAGTTGTGAGACGCTCCCACAATACCTGATGCTCCACTTTCCTTGAAGGGAGAAGTTTGAGTTTCTCCACTAATCGGGAAAATGGCTGAGAAGATGTTGGATGAGGTTTCGGTTCTTGAGAAGATGTTGACAGTTATGGGACCAAAGGTGTGGTAGTCTCGGGCCCAAGGCATGATGAAGTCATGATAGGTTCATCCTTGGTTGGATATGAAGGAGAGGCAAGTTCTTTCCTAGGTGGAGAAGAAATCGGAGAATGAGGCTCCTCAAGTGGGTAAAGGGCAGGGATGATTATGCCCTCCACTTGCGATCGAGGAGTAGGAAGGGTTGGGTCCTCCATGGGCAGCAAGAAGGAGGATGGTGAAATTGGTAGTGCTGGCAAGGTTGAGGCATCCTCCAAGATGAGAGAGGTTGACAGAGAACTAACCGAAGAAAGAGGTTCATCTACATGTGATGGACTGATGGATGGACTCACCTCTTGAGGTTGTGAAAGAGTCTGGTCGGGGATGAAGGGCGAGACCATATTGACTGTTTGAATGTTGTGTTCATGAATGTCGTCAATCAAGGTCTGGACATTGTTTTGGGTTAGTGGATGATTGGGAAATGGTTGCTTGAAGATGTCGATACCTTGATTAGGTGGTGCATTAGGATTGTCTAGGATGAGGTCACCCTTTTCAAGCATGTCTTGGATTATGTTTTTAAGGGTTTTACAGTTGCCCATGTCATGGCCTTTAACACGGTGGTAGTTACAGAAGTAATTTTCCCTATACCACGCAGGGATGGCAAGTGAGGGATCAAATTGTGGAGGTGGTCAAATCTGGGGGAGATTGAGGACCCCCTGTTTGATGAGTTTTTCTAGCACAGACGCATATGATTCTCTGAGTGGAGTATACTATCGTTGTACGTATCTCTACTAGAATTGGTGGGTGATGCTTTGGGACATGGATGGTTCATGCTGGTTAGTTGAAGGGGAAGAGGAGGAAGATCTAATGACCACAGCATTTGCTGAAGCTTTAGATTTAGGATTGGATGAGGAAGGCTTAGAGGAGGGGTCATTGGTCTTGGAGTTGGGATTCTTGCTCCGCAACTTGACTTTATTCTCCTCAATGGCACGTAACTCAAGTTTGTGGGCCATTGTGAAGGCTTCATCAAAAGTGTGGAAGGTCTGAACCCTTAAGGTGGAAGAAATATGTTTGGCACAGGCTTGGGAGAAAAGTTCAATAAGTTTGGGTTGGGGTAAGGAAAAGGAGAGTTGATTGATGAGGCCCCTCCATCGAGTGACAAAATCAGCAATGGATTCGTCCTCAAATTGGTGGATAGAATAGAGGTCTGTGATTGAGACCTTCTTAGTGATGTTGATAGAGAAATGATCAAGGAAGAACTGGGCCAGCTGAGTGAGCGTGAAGAGGGAATGGATGGCAAGGGAGCTGTACCAGTCAAGTGCAGCACCTGAGAGTGACATAGGAAACTTGCGTAAAAGCAATGCATCATCGTGGGTGATAAGGTAACAGGCATGTTTGAATGCCCGTAAGTGATGTTGTGGGTCTTCCTTGCTTTGAAAATGAGAAAACTTAGGAAGTTCCCACTGGCTGGGATATGGCCTGATCGGGACAGAAGGATGAATGGGCTCATTGCAAATTTGTTCGTATGAGAGAGTATTGCGTGAGCTGGAAACGGAGGTCTCTAGGCTAGACATCTTGTCCATCAGCATTTTGATGATATCTACTAACAGATTGGCAGGTGGAGCACCCCCTAGATTGTAAAGCACTTGAAAGAGGCTAGAAGAGGCATACGACGTAGTTGGTTGTACCAGTAAGGGTGCAATGTATGAATGATTAGTCATAAGGATAGAAGAGGAGACTAAGGATGGTTGGGTAGAAGGCATGGCTAGGCTCAATGTTGCCACAGGAGGTTGGTTAGTGGTAACATGGGCCAATGGATAGGTAGCCACCCTAGTGTTGATAGGAGCAAGGGTAGGTGGAATAGAGACGACTAGATTCTAAAAGGGGGTAGAGAGTGGTTGAGTGGGCTGAGGTTGATAGGGGGCCGAAACCCTAGTGGAAGTGGGCCCAAAGATGGAGGGAGAGGCCACACTTGGATGGTTGGTCAAAGTCTGGTCATTGGTTGAGGCAATAGCCTGGGTGTCTAAAGGTTGAACTACGAACGCTATTGATACGGCCACAGTCTCGAGAAGAGAGGTCGGCATTCAATAAATTGGATTGCCCAAGGAGTCTCACGTTTGGCTATTCACGAGATAGTGCTGCAAGGCTTTAACATTGAGGTCCAAGAATCATGCAAAATCTTGGTCCCCTTCTGGGACAATAGGAGTCGAGGTCAGGGATGGTCTAGTAGGAGTTCTTTCAGTATCCAAGTGAAACTCCATTATAGGACTGGTTATGGACGGGGTAGATGGAAGCGGGTGATGCCTCACGTGATCGACTAAAGCCTTGGCTTGGCTATGAGTCAGAACCATTCAAGGCAAGAAAGAACATCCTCACAAGCTCAAACAAGTAGATAAGAACAAAAAAGATGAAGAACACAAGCAGATCCTAAAAAAAAACCCTAGGAGTAAATTATTAGGATTATAGTGGCTTATGCCTTAGAATATGTGTAGAGGAAGATTGGCTTTTGAGTCAAGTCCTAGAAGAAGTAGTCTATGGATGGTTTTGGGATAGTTATGGTGCTCAAAAGTATGTGTTAGGTTTCGTACTTGGACTGGTGCTAAGGAGCAAGCTCCCCTCACTTCATGAGTCCAGTGATAAGCTGGTCTCACTTAGCCAAAATATACTTCCCCTAGAGATTAGACTCTGGCAGAGAACAGAGTGGGCTTTCCCCTTGGTGATGAAATCCAAGTAAGATCACCAGGATGGGTAAGGTATCCGCTGGGTGATGAAATCCCAGTTGGGCCTTGTCTCAGGTAAGTTAAGATGTTTGTTTTGTGCAAGTGGTTTGGTCGTGTAACATAAAGTGGACTAGATTAATTCATGATGTGGTTATTAATTACTACGTGTGGTCTAAGAAATGCAAGCAAGCAGAAATGAATGCAAAGTTTTTTAAGCCCAAGTCGAAATGTGAAGTTGGAATGAAAACAAGTTGAGAAAGGGTTGAAGAATATGATTTTTGACTAGTCTAGAAGTGCAAGAAAAGAAAGAAAAGTTCTTTTTAGTCCTACTGATGGTGTCGTTTAGAAGAGACAAAAGAGGTGAAAAGGGAGAAACCTAATGCACCTATATGAAAAGAAAGAAAGAAAGAACCCAAGGAAGGCCCTAGGGTCCCACCGAGTGTGCCAGAATGTTTCTATGCTATTTTGCTTTCACATTCAAAGAGAGAAATGAGAAACTAAGAGATGGTCTAGGGTAGATGTTAACTGGATGTAGTCATGCACACCAAAATCAGACGTTGGAAGGTACTCCTCTTTGGCTATGGAGGAATGACACCTGCAAAGAAAAAGAGACTAAAACACGAAAAATGTTAGATGAGGAGATGGTGGGCTGTCAAGCAAAAGCTTGATCCTTGAAGTACAAAGACTTATTTGAGGGATATCAACCCACTGATTAAAAATAGAATATTTGATAGAAACAGAAATAGTGAAAGACAACATGAAAGAAATAAAAGACAAAAAGCAAAATGCATACCTGATATGTAGCAAATTGCTCTACACAGTCACCGGTGTCAGTCTCTATGCTGGCATCAGTCAAGGAAGGGTGCTGACATCGGTTGAAGTGCCAGCATCGATAAGGGTAATGATCGGCATTGATCGGGGCAACAATTTTTTGGATGGGGTTTGGTCAGGTCTAGATAGGGTTTTAGGATTGCAGAATGGTTTGAAGTTTTCGTCTGAGGGTTAGGGAGCCGATTTGGGAGTCAGAGGGATTGTTTGGGGGTTTTGTGCTGAAATCTGGGTAGAGTTACAGACTGTATATTCTGGAAAGGGTGGATAGAGGTGATACGGGAGGAATTCAAGTCAGGTTTGTAATTTGAGTCTAAGTTGGGGTGGTAATATCAGTTAAAAACAATAACCAGAGAACAAAATAAAAGTATAGAACAAACGCTTACCTCTTACATGCTGAAGACAGAGTAGGAGACATAATTGATGTTGTCAGTATGTTGTAGAAGTTTGATGTAGCAGACCTCCATCGAGATGACTGAGGTAGAATACCTGTACCAGAGAGAGAGAATACGAGAGATTTGATTGTAGATTGATTGGATGCAAAAGTTGGCTGATCCTTCGTAAGTCAAATGAAAGAATGTTTTGAAAGAAGGTCTGATAACCAGTCACGAAACTGATTGGCAACCAAATAACGAAGCCTAGATAATGGATAACAGATAATGGATCCTGTGTTTGGGTTGAGAACGTAGTATTAAGGATAACCGACGCCAACAGGACCGCCAACATCAACCGAGTAGTGACTGACATTGGCGACGTTGGCCGAGTGGTGACAAACGTCGGCGACGTCAACCTAGTAGTGACCGATGTCGGCAGATGCAAAATGGGGACAGAGGCTAATTTTAGCTTTATACTCATTTTTACATGCTGCCAGGGGCAAGGCTCATGGGAAAATGGTCGACAGGGGTTAAATAGGCATGGGAGAATAAAATGGGGGTTAAGGGGAGGACGACAAGGGTTAAACACAATTTAGGTGTCTATAGTAAGTTAAAGGTATGTGTTTTTCAATTCAATCCTTTCATTTATCCTATTTGCTACTTACTGCACTTTACTTAGCAGTAGCATTATGTGTTATCATGTTTTATCTCAAATCACCATGGTTAATTCAAAGGTAATTAGTAGATTCAGAGTTAAACAAAACTAAGACATGAAGTCTTTTTATACTTAGTTTTAAATTTTGAGCATTTTGATACATATGGGAATTAATATTTAGTTATTTTTACATCTTAATTGAATATGCCATTACAAAATTCATTCCATGATGTTTTTTATTCATCACATGTGGCTTTTTAATTTCATTTCATTGAAATGTTTGTTTTTGTTTTTATGTTCGTACCAATTTGGTGCTATGTTTTGAAGGTTCACTTTTTCTTTGTCATAAAACTCATATTTGTGTGAAAAGGGCATCTAATGTCATGGTTTCAAGTTGTAATTGTCTATGTCCAAATACTTGAGCCTAATTTATTGAATAAATTGGGTCATTAAAAATATGATATAAATACTAAAATTAAAAAATTGGATTGAAAATGTCTTAGTTATAAATCATGTTCTTTTCAAATGATCTATAATTGTGAAAGATTTTGCACAAGAATTTGTAATGGATTACATGTATGGTGAAATTATTTATTGTAAACTCTAAAATACATATTCAAAATGAATTAATCATCAATTAATATTAAAAAAACTCTAAATTATATGGGTTTGAATTGTGTGTTATCACATCTTTGAATGCCATACCTGATTCTACTTACCATGATATTTCTTGTATTTGGTAGGACATTCAATTTTTTTAATAAGACATTTGGTAGGGCATATAAGTTCATTAAATTTTATTTATTTATGTTAATTAATGTATAATACATATTTAATATGATGTTTAGTACCCATGAGAAAGAAGTTAAATAACTACCAAGTGTATTTGTGTAAATTTTTTGAAGGCATCTTTAACAAAATCATGTGTGGATATTGTATACACATAATATTTTCAAACTTTTATTGAATAATGACACTTTGTATCTTGTAGGAACCTATCAAGTCTCAATATATTTGAGTGTATACCTTAAGGTGTGCATCAAGAAAGGGGTGGGTAGACCATCATTGCTTCATAAGATTATTGTCCCTTTTTCCACTTGCTATCTACACACGTCTCCTAAAACCATTTACCCTAAGCTTATTCTTCTCAGTCCTACCTCCTCAAGTCCTTTTCCTCTTTCCATATTCCTTTTCTTGCCTTAACACCCTTTTGGAAATTCATTTATATTGGGTCGACCCAATATAGTTTAAGGGTATTTTTCAGTTTCTCAACTTGTTAGCCTTTCGGCCGACCTAGTTTAGACCTAGTGATTTGTCCTAAAAAACACACAGGGTCAACTAGGTCGACCCTATACATACAAATTTCTTGGGAGGATTTAGGGTAAGATCCACATATATATGCATGTTCATTTTCCACCATTTAATAAGAGAAAAATTATTAGCAGAGACTTATGAATAAACATCTGCTTATTGACCATTCTACTTGAAGAATAAATCTTAGGGTTCCATACTTTCTTTGGAGATATAGATATTATCTTATGGATAATTATTTTGGATACTTAGATAGGTTGTGTAGCCTAAATTTGGTTTATCTTTGTTATCCTTACATACTATAAAAATATCTTGTGAAACAACTTGGCCAAGGGAGAGATTGAGGCTTGGTGGGTTCATCTTCAAAGGTAAGTATTCCTAACTTTTTTCTCCTTTGTAAGAGTAGATAGTTAATGTATTTTTATTCTTCTCCCATGTATTAGGATTTAATATACATTAATGTGAATATATGTCTTCTAATATATGTTTAGTTTAGTTTGTTTTATTATTTCTAACCCCCACTTTATGCCACAAGATTTGGTGTGCAATATATTATATTTACTTTCTTGTTACTAGAATACATGAATGCTTTAAAACTTAGGACTCCATTAGGGTTTTTGTGTGATTGTGTTAGACTGTAGGCTTTGAAACCCTTCCTATCATTATATTTTGTGACAAGTGATCCCCTAATTAGGTCTAGCAGATCCCCATATTGGTCATGATCCCTCTTAACAAGTGTATCCCCAATCAAAAGTGTAGGTATTCTCTATCTTTTTTGAGCCAGGATTGATTTGTAGACATGATGCATTTATGATTACATACAAATATCATGTGATTATCATTTATATGAGACCAATTTTCTTTGGGGAATTTTGTCAAATAGTTCCCATATCTTATATATGATTTAAAAATTAGCATACATGTCTACCATGACCAACACTACTACATCATCAAATCATCACAATTTCTATTATGCCTCAACGAATGTCCATAGCTTCTTCCAATGCTCCCATTTTAGTAAAAGATCCTAGGAAAGGGTTTGGGCACTATATTTACAATATAGATATAATTTATACTGAAAGTAACACTAACTTTTAGAATTAATAACCATTAAAATTAATCTATTCCACTATATTTTAACATAAATAGTTTTAAATTCAGATTTGTAATAAAGTTATACTTTTTTAGCAAGTTTTCTAGTGTAAAATCCCATTAACTTCTTTATATTTACAATTTAGAGTTTCAATTTTCATCTCATATTTTAGTTGTACATGTATACATGTATTATGTACACATACACATGTGCCTAGAGATACAAATACATAAATACACACAATAGATATATATGTAAACAAACACAACCTTTGGAGCATGTTTACATACATATTTTAAAAAGAATTTTGGATCGTGTGTACATCCACATTAGAGAAAAAGGAGAAAATTATGCTCCCCGTATTGTATTAGCCTGTTCCTTCATTTTGACTCCACTTATTTTTATCTATTGGTGTTTAAATTGTGCTTCCTTCATGAAATTTATAATCTTAAGCATTTTATATTTTATTAACAAAATATTATGAGGATTTGATAGTAAAAACTATTGATGTGGTTCTTGTGCACATCCCCAAATTTAACAAGATAACCTATAATGTTTCAAGATATAAATGGAGTTAAACTCTACTCCAGGGCATGAGTTGAAGGCATGGGTTAAACAACCTTATGGAAGAATATCAAGCTTAGCATGTAGGCTATTATCTAGGTCTGATTGTAGTAAATAAATCCTAGTAAAAAAGTCAAAACTTAAGAAAGTTGGATGGATGGATGGAATTTATTCTAGAGTTGATAGCTCTCAATCAAACAAATTTAAAAGGAGTGAAGGGTATAGAATGAAATAAGGTTCTATGTTCTCAAGGTATTTTTTCCTTAGTTGGTTTCTCTATAGATTAGTCATGTAAAATTCAAAATTTGGTTACTTTAGTGTGGCTAATGAAACCCAATCTATAGGTCTTACTTACTTGCATAGCCCTTATAGGCTTTTCTTTCATTGATTCCCAATCATCTATATCCTTTAAAACTCAACCCTTATAGACCTAGGTATATCTTTTAGGCTCAAATCCATCCCCCTAGGTCTCATTCCCTTTGGACAATAGCACTAGAACCTAAGGTGTCCTATTTTTGGCACTATTGTCCAAGTCTAAATTTAGCTCAAATGGTCATTTTATCTCAGATCCTTATCCTAATTCATGTTAGCCTACTGCAAATTCATTTAACCCATGATAATTGAATCCCCTATAAAAGGCCATTTTAAGTCCATTTAGAAGGGTTGACACCTAATTACAAGAGATAAACAAGAAACAAGCAAGTACACTCAAGCACTTTTCCCTATTCTTTGCATACAACCTTACAATATTATTCTTAGCATATTCAAACCCTTACACTAGTCCTTAACCATCTAAAGTATACCTATTTCTGCATCTATTTGTATTTTCATACACAATTATATAAAGCACTTTAATGGGAGAACTACATTAGCTTGATCCCTCCTCAGAGTATTGGTATGTAGGCAACATGCCCACACATGGGGTTTGAAGTGTGTCTAGCATATCCTTTACGCACTAACTCCTTATCTCTCTTTCTCAAATTATCCTTTTAAGTTAAATCACAAAGAGATACTATGGATTTGAATATTAAAATAGAGACACAACAAGCTCCATAGGCTTTTGGGCTTCAATATTTCACTGATAGGGTAACATAGACCTACCAAGTAGAAGTCATGAAATCTTAGATCACTTGGAAAATAGCACTGGAAAAGGATTATAGTGATAAACACTAGGGTACCCCACTTTTATTTCTCTTATCCAATCATAAAACTAAGTTTAGGAACTAGTTTTCAACATTGTCCCAGTCTTATACCTAAATTCTCAAACCCTGTCTTAGACTGGACAACATAGAATAAGCTAAGTTACATTCCTCCTTACTCTCTTAATATTTTAAAAAATTTCAAATTGAAATTAGATTTCACAAATAAATATCCATAATTAGGAATATTATTTAATAATTTTCCCTACTTAGACCTATTTATTAAATAAGAATAAAACTCCATTATTCCCAAAAACAATAAAATAGTATTCTAGTTCTACATATGTGACAATAAAATGTTTTAGGAAGAGATTATGTGAGAAGTGAGAGAAGGTGTTATGTATTGGGTATTTATTTTCTCATTATATTAATAATATTAGTGGGGTTTTTTCACCTATATGTGAGTTTTTACCACATATATGTGGTGTTCATATTATTATGTGCCTTTGTTATTGATCTCATATCTAGATCCATTCCTCATATGCATTGTTCTGCATGTTTTATCAGCTATTATACCAACAATTTATTTACAAAACATAATACCTTGAAACTCATTCCTTGGAGTGAATAATTTTCACCAATCCTAAAACTTTAAAGGTTACTTTGTAAGGTTCCCTAGTATGATTCAAACCCATGTAAATAAGAATTTATCTAGTGCTAGAAGGAGGTCAACCTCCACCTCTATTTATTTGAAAAAAATCACTTGAGTTGAATTGGATATAATCAAAAGATTAACAAGGTCCACCTCAGATACTAACTTGCTATGCCCACCTTTGTAAATCCATAAAAAACTTAGGTTAGATAGAGGTATATTAATAGGACACTGGGATCAATCATAATCCCCAAAAATATGACCCCATATTATTCTACCCCTAATAGCCTAAATTTGGCTAATTAGTTCTATTATTTCCCTCCTTGGAGTCATGCATAATCTACTAATAAATCCTAAAAAGTATTTTCCTTCATTTTCTCCCTCAGGAGGTAGGACTACTAAAAAAACATAAAGGTTTTGAGGACTACTTTTGGGATACTAAATGTAACCCATGAAGACATAGCCTACAGGCTCACTTCATTTACGTTACAATATTTTTCCTATAAATAGTTACTTAATGGCCTAAAATGTTCAATAATGTCTTGGGATCAATGCCAAAACACTTTATTATAATAGTTTGGTCAAGTTACCATCACAATTATCATATAACAACACTTTTAAAGAATGAGGAGACAACTAAATGAGCCAATTCAAGCCTTTAACATATGGTTAAAAATTAAGTACAACTTACTTGAAACTTATTTTAAATATACTAAGGTGTTGGCCCTTGAAATTTACAATAATTACCTAGACCCTTTGACTATTGTATTTCTCCACAAAGTTCTGAATGTTGATACACTACATTCATATTATAGTTAAGTTATCAACATTGATAAATAAATGAATCCTTGGTCATAAGCCTTGACCCCACTTAATATTGGTCCTACTTTTATGACCTTCAAACCAATTACAAATTCTAATCAAAATATTGTGGCTCATAATCATAACCATGTGTACACCCAATTGCCTTTATCCCATGCTCCACCTAACTAGCACCTTAGCTTCTTGACTAATCATGTGTTTTCATCTAACCAAGACAATTTAAACCAATATTTAATACCAATAAATACCATTATTACATAAGGTATTATTGTTGATTGCATGAAATTAGAGATGGATGCCATTAAATATATGAACCATAAGCTAGGAAATGAATTCTTGAGCATGTATAAGTGAATGGGAAATACCATGGGATAGAATTCTAATCATTACTTTCTATATCATAGGTACAATATACCTTTCAATAGATTTATAAATAATAGAGCATCCACCCAACTAGATTCCAAATATAAATATCATAGAATCAACCCTTCCTAATTGGTGTTAAGTTAAAAACACATCACATCATGGTGAGCTAGAATACATAACAAATTTCACTACTTTTGAGATATTTAAGAAATAAATAGATAGATAGGAAGGTTTTGAAAATCTAGATCCATCTTCTTATATTATTCTAGGTCCTCCTAACATAGCCATGGTCTTTGAGACATACGACTTCCCATTGCCATTGGAAGATGAGAATGAACCAAAGGATAATACTGATGAGATCCATGATTTCCAATATTTATAGAGGAATAATTAAAATTTTAGGAACAAGTAGCATGTTACTAGCTCCACACCTACAAATAATAGTGTTACCACTCCTTCATATCCTTAGTCCAACAATAATCTACCTCCTCAAAAAGGGAATGATTAGTTATAGAGTGTAAAGTAATAGAGTAGAAGAGGGTATAATATTATTGAGGACATGAAGATGATTAAGGATAATATCAGTCTTCAAAAGCTAGACTAGGTCACTGAACATAGAGAGTTGTTACTTAAAGCCTTGATTGGGAGGAATCTAGTGATAAATCAAAAATTTCACATGTAGACATGGTTGTTTATAAGGATAAACTAGAGGTACCACATTTTTTCTTAACTATCAAAATGTTAAGGAAGGACATGCATAATTGTATGGTTTAATCAAGTGCTTCATCCAATGTGATGACTAATTCTATATGTAAAAAACTGGGTTTGACTCTAGATAATTAAAAAAGAGTGGTCCTATAACTATAAAGTTCTTCTATCCTATGTGTTGGAGAGATAAAACATGTACACATTCAACTTCCATCTAAACCATCTTTACAACAATACATAGATATTATGTTAGTTAACTTTCCAAAAGCTTAGAGATTATTACTAATATAGGATTGGTCAAAAACACTTAATGGATGCATGGATACATATTTATCACATATGTGGTTACCTTGAAAAGGAGTATCTAACTAGATCTGAGTAGAATATGAACCAAAGATGAAGTATTTGATCATATAATACAATGCAAAGAATGAGAAGATTGATTTTGTTTCCTCACATGAATGTGTGTACACATTCACTACCAATCCATAACTTCATGAGATATAATTTAAATTACCTTCTCAGTTATGGACTCTCCATTTTAATAGATCCAGATCAAAACAAGGTTCATGTATTGGTATAACTTTGATTGACATAAATTATAAATAATATATAGATACCTATAGGTTATAATTCCATTTTACCAATAATAGAGCTAATTATGAAGCCTTAATCCTTAGTTTGTAGTTCACACTAAAGCATAACATCAATCAATTATAAATCTTTGGTGATTCAAGGTTATTTGTTAACTAGATCATAAATAAATATCAATGTTAACTCACTTAGTTGAATAAGTACAAACATCAAACATGGGATATTATTGAATATTTTAAATTATTCAACATTAGGGCCATCCCAAGTAAAGGAAACCACATGACATATTCACTAGCATCTTTAGTTGCTAATCTAGGACTATTCCAAAAATAAATAAATGTATAAATTCTCTATGGAACTGGTGCCTTGCCCCTCTATCCCAAATAATGTGGATAAATTATAGGTATTTGGGGATGATCAACATATTTTATAATTTATGAATAGTTTTAGAGCCTTTTAATCCCATATAATAGATGAAAAGGAAGTTAAACCTAAGCATGTTGAATATCTAGGAGAAGATGGGGTCCTATTTATGAAGGTGTATGGTCTCCCTATAGTGATTTTTTGATGTGGATCCACAATATCAAAATAAAAAACAATTTAAATCAATTGAATCTAATTTTATTAAAGAAAATTTGGACATTGACTATCATTCGTAATATGTGAGCATTGGAATAATTTGCATAGAAAGTGATAAAAAAAGTTGAAGAGTTTATTGATAAAATATAAAGATGTGATCTCCTAGACATATGAAATTCTCCAACCCAAGGGTCATCATAAATACCATCCCATTGAGTCCAAGGCATAATCCCTTTAGATAGAGATAAAGGCTAGTAAATCCAATTCTGGAATATTTCATCTTGATAAGTATAAAATCTATTGGATGATAGGATTATCTTTATAATTAGGCATTATACTTGCACCTAGTACTAGTTAGGAAGAAAAATGGGGAAATTAGGCTCTGTGTTGACTTCATAAACCTAAGTTGAGCATCAGTAAAGGAAAACTATCCTTTGCCTTCCCTAGATGAGGAAATTCAAATGGTTATTAGATCTAAGATGTTGTCCTTCTTAGATGTTAGGAACCCCTCCAAGGAAGCACAATTGATTACTTTTCTTATAAGCAATTAAACACGGAATTATACCAAAATGATTAAGTAACTAGAAACTTGAAACAACAAAGAATTTGAGAGACAATACACAATCTTGTATTAAATACTATTCAAAAGAAAATACAATAAAGAAGATGCCACTTCTTATTCCACCTCAAAGGCTTGCCACACCTCAAGGACTTCTTCTCTCTCTCTCTTGCTCAACCACAACCAACTCAACAACTTGAGTTTTTATCCCCTCCTTGAATGCTTCAGCTGATCTCCTTAACCTTACACCTTGCAGATCTCCTTTGACCTTGCTTTCTTGCTTCAATGCTTTACTTGCCTTAATTACAATACATGCCTCATAGGTCTTTAAATAGGATCCCATGCATACAATAATTAGACCCCTAATTACAATAATTAGAAACACAGACTCAAGACTTAAATTAGTCTTCAACATGCAAACACTCTCAGACCTCTTAAATTAGATGAGTCTAATTCTAGAAACGTGTTCTAGAAACACATGCAGAAGCATGCACACACATAGGTGACCGACGTCAATTACTTTTGGTCTGCTCCTGATCGATGTTGGCTGATCCTTAGTCCCTACCTGACTGACATTGGCAATACTACCAATGGCAGTTATTGGTTGCACTCAGTAACTCCCTGATTAGCTTCCTAGTGAAGCTTTTAGCTCCATAACTTAACAATCTCCCACTTGGAGATAAATAGCTGCACCTGTACAACAACCTCCACTAACCATCTCAAGCACCTCCATCTTCAAACTCAATCTTGAAGACCAACCACCACACATCCTATGATGCTACACTTGTCATCCAAGTAACCTGCCACATCTGAACCTACAACTCCATGTAGTGAAGACCTTGACCCTGCACAACATGTGCACCTACTATTGGTCCC
This sequence comes from Torreya grandis, assembly GCA_037957365.1. NCBI lineage: Eukaryota > Viridiplantae > Streptophyta > Pinopsida > Cupressales > Taxaceae > Torreya > Torreya grandis. The sequence continues at coordinate 320,072 of JARHVA010003625.1, read as the reverse complement.
TCTCAAATCCCTGAGAATCCATTGAACTACACTCCAGTACTCTTTCTTTTCTGAATTGGCTCCAAACTCTCTGACAACTCCCACTACTTGGGAACACACAAGTCTACTAGAGCTCATGTGATTTTGAACACTGTTCTAAGCTCAGCTTAAACTATCTAGCCCTTAGTGTACTTACCAATTCTACACCTGTACCTTCTTCACATTAGCTCCCACTGGAGACAAAATCAACCTATGATCTTCCATGTCTCTTATGCCAAAAGAATTTTGCTGCTCCCAAATTCTTCATGACACACCTCTAAACTATCTTTACCTTTAGCTCAAAAACTCCTTGTATGTGTAACCCTACAACAAGCACACAAAATAGTAACATGATAATGTAGCTAATATTATCCAACCTGGTAAAAGAAAACACAATGGTTAAACCTCCATTGTCCTGCAGCCTGCTCAAGACCATATACTCTAGCCTTCTATCTCATGTGTCCATCCACTCTCTTCTCTAACCTGGGAATCCATTCCTCTATCAGTGCTTTCTTCCAGCTGATAACTCCACCAACAAAAACATGTTTGGTTCTTCTCTAAGGACTCACACTCCTCATCCATGCCTAGCTCCCACTATTTCCTGGATTTTACCTGCATTGCCTCTTCACATCTTCCTAGTTCTTGACCATCAGTAAGCAACAAGTAATATAAAGAAGGTGAACAATGAATATGAGGTTCACTTACCCTTTCTAACCTCCATATGGGCGTTTGAGACTTCTTAACATCTTATTGTCCACCCAACATCCGTTCTAGTGACCGATCTCAGCCATCTCCCAGTCTGCATCTGACCGATGTCTGTTCCCTGCACTGACCCTAACTATCGATGTTGTTTCCCTGGCTGATGCTAGTGTTCCTTCTGTCGACATTGGTTCCTATTTGATCGACGTCAATCTTCTCCTGCTTGACACTACTGACCCTGCTGGTCTGTACATGACCAATGTCGATACCTGCTTGATCGACGTCAGTTCTAAGTGACCGACGTCGGTGACTGTGTATTCTTGTAAGTGATGAATTTTTCACCTATGAGCTCATCTTGGATCAAACCCCTATCCATACTACCCTACTCAAAATTATTTAGCCCCTGTGACTGATCTCTGTCCATCATCTCCTCCATAAACACCAAGGCTTCCCTATTCTTGTCAAAAGCATCAAATTTCCTTTTCCTGCAATAAACTCGATCTATGCCTTCCGAATCTAAACTCATACCTTTTGACTCAAGAACATCCATTCCCTTCTTATTCATGTGACTAAGCCTATTAAGCCACATCTTCGAATCTATAGCTGAAGTAGATAAACCAGAAGTAGAATCAGTAATACAAGTAGATAGATAAAGAGTACCTACTTTCTTACCTCTTGCTAAAATAAGTGCACCCTTGGTAACCTTCCAAGAATCCACTGTGAGGGTTACTGTGCATCCCTCATCACCCAACCTTCCTATAGAAACCAAACTCTGCTTCAGAACTGGAACATGCATAACCTCCTTCAACACCCATGTGTTGTCCATCTACAATTTCAGTTGCACTTTCCCTTTGCCAACTATTTGACAAGGCATACCATTCCCTAAATAAAGCACTCCAAAGTCTCCCTGGACATACTCATGGAACAAATCTTTGTTTGGGGATGAATGAAAAGAAGAACCAGAATCTAAAACCCATGATTCTATCTAACTATCCAAAGAAAGTATGAGAGCATCCTATGCCATAATACCTACATCCTTTGCTTCTTCCTTACCTTCATGTTGATTTTCTTTATCCCTCAACCAACACTCTTTCTTTATGTGTCCTTTCTTTCCATAAAACCAGTAGGTGATACTTCCATTTCTAGATTTTGATCTTCCTCCCATCTTCGACCTTGATTTCCCTTGCTCGACCTTCTCTCTTTGCCTTCCCCTGCTTTCTACACTTAGAGCAATCCCTGATGATGATTCACCTGTGATTTTCCTACATATTTCTTCATTCAAGATTACACCAACCACATCATCAACTTTTAATATTTTAGAAGCAGACACAGTATTAATTACTACCATTACCAAACTATCCCAACTTTTAGGTAAAGAGCATAAAATTAAGAGAGCCTTTACTTCATCATCAAAAACAATATTGACTGAAGCTAACTGGTTTATCAAACCATGGAAATCACTAAGATGAGTATGTACTGATCCACCTTCCTGCATTTGCAAAGTAAATAACTGCTTCATAAGAAATACCTTATTTGACGCTGAGGGCTTTTCATATAAATTTCCCAAAGATTCTATCAACTCTTCCATTGTCTTAAACTATGATAAGTTGGAAATCACAGACGATGCAAGGCTTAACCTTATGGATCCCAGAGCCTTCTGATCAAGAACCTCCCATTCTTCATCCTTCATATCTGTGGGCTTGCATGCAGCCCCACCCAACAATAAGTATAAATCTTTTTGATACAGATAATCTTCTATCTGCATCCTCCATAGTTGATAATTCTTGCCGTTAAACTTTTCCATTCGTAGCTTACTTTCTTCTGCCATTGCTAAACTTCCACTCAATCAGAAACCCCTGAGAATGACCTGTAATCAAATAATAACTTGCTCCCTATAAACCTTTGCTCTAATACCAGCTGTTAGGAACCCCTCCAAGGAAGCACAATTGATTACTTTTCTTATAAGCAATTAAACATGGAATTATACCAGAATGATTAAGTAACTATAAACTTGAAACAACAAAGAATTTGAGAGATAATACACAATCTTGTATTAAATACTATTCAGAAAAAAATACAATAAAGAAGATGCCACTTCTTATTCCACCTCAAAGGCTTGCCACACCTCAAGGACTTCTTCCCTCTCTCTCTTGCTCAACCACAACCAACTCAACAACCTGAGTTTTTATCCCCTCCTTGAATGCTTCAGCTGATCTCCTTGACCTTACACCTTGTAGATCTCCTTTGACCTTGCTTTCTTGCTTCAATGCTTTACTTGCCTTAATTACAATACATGCCTCATGGGTCTTTAAATAGGATCCCATGCATACAATAATTAGACCCCTAATTACAATAATTAGAAACACATACTCAAGACTTAAATTAGTCTTCAACATGCAAACACTCTCAGACCTCTTAAATTAGATGAGTCTAATTCTAGAAACACATTCTAGAAATACATGCAGAAGCATGCACATGCATAGGTGATCAACATTGGTTACTTTCAGTCTACCCCTGACCAACGTCAGTTGATCAGTAGTCCCTGCCTAACCGACATCGGCAATACTGCCGATGTCAGTTACTGGTTGCACTCAATAACTCCTTGATTAGCTTCCTGGTGAAGCTTTTAGCTCCACAACTTAACATTAGATGGATTCTCAAGCTTTAATCAAGTGATAGTGTAATCACATTATAGAATGAAGACTACTTTCACAACCAAGTGGGGACCTTTTACATACAAAAGGATGCCTTTTAGCCTAATCAATGCTAGAACATCCTTATAAAGAGATATAAATTTTTATTCTTAGGTACTCATTAGTAAATGCATCATCATCTATATGGATGTATTAACATTATTTTCAAATAATATATCTGATCATGTAGGGCATCTATAGAGAGTGTTTGACATGTATAGAGGGTATGGAGTATAATTCAATCTAAAGAAAAGTATCTTTAAATTTACTAAAGGAAAATTATTAGACCATGTTATCACTAAGGATAGGATCTCTTTTGACCCATAATGAATTCAAGGCATTTTCAAGTTGACACATCCTAAAAGCAAGAAGGAGTTGAAGCCTTTATTTGGTAAGATAAAATTTGTAAAGAAATTTATTTCTAGATGTATAGATATTATCAAACCATTTAATGACATGTTAAAGTAATATTCCAAAATATAATGGACAAAAAAATCCAAGAATGTTTTTAAGGATATCAAAGATACCATTTCTCAAGTTCTAGTTTTGATCAACTTGGACTTCAATAAGGATTTATATCTTTATTTATTTTTCTTAGAGCACACTATAACAAATGTACTCACATAAAAGGTAGATGGCACTGAACATCCAATGATAAATAAATAGATATATACATTGATCAAAGTTGTGAATACGTTTAGGCATTAGATTATAAGGAAAAAGACATGTCATTATTTCAAACCTAACTATCAATCTCACACTTTGTTAGAAAAAAATTGGGAAAAAAGAGGTAAATGGATGGAAAAATTACATGAGTTTAATCTTGAAATCAGAATAGAAAAGATGGTGAGAAGATAGCGAATCATCCATCTCATGACTAATATCGACCCATATATTTGGATTGAACAATTCAACTATATAATGGTGAGTTATATGCCCCTTGAGTTAAATAGAGGACAAATGTGAGTTCTTAGGCTCAAATTATCCCATATGATAAAAAGGGGAGTTTTATATAAAAATAACTATGAAGTGTGTCTCAAAATAAAAATATATAGACATCTTAAACAATATACATTAGAATATAGATAGTAGACATCCCTCAAGTAATGAAATAGCTCATAAAATCTTGATAACGAGATACTACTAGCCTATGATTTTTGAAGATGCCCATAACCATGTTAGAACCTATCATGAATGTTAGGTGTTTGGGAAAAGGGAAGTGAATACTACCATTCCTATTTAACAGGTCATTAAAGGACATGATTTTTCTCAATGGGGTCTTGACTTCATTGGGGTGATAAACCCAAATTATTCTTTAGGAAATAAAGTGATCCTAATAGCTACTGACTATTGCACTAGATGGATAGAAGCTATAGCCACTAAGAATTATAGAGCACTTGATGTTATCAATTTTTTAGAAGAGAACATAATGACCATGTTTGGTACTCGAATATCCTTAGTTTATGATAATAGTCCAGCTTTCCAATATATATAATTTACTGAATGGGCCTAAAATAATAGAATCACCATCAAGTTATCTTCAAATTATTACCCACAAGGAAATGGATTGGTTGGATCCATAAACAAGAACTTGACATATGCCATCAAGAAGTCATCATAAGATAAAATAAGAGAATGGAATCTGATGTTGAAACATCCACTATGGGTAGATTAAACCAAACACAAGCAAGCCTTCAAGGCTTCACCCTTTCTACTAGTGTATGGACAATAAATAGTTTTCCCCATAACTCTTAAAATCCCAATGTACCAATTCATGTAAAAATACATTGGAGAAGATGAAAAAATATAGTCTAGACTACTTGACATAGTCTATATGGAAAATTCACAAAATAAAGCACTGCATATCTTCAACAAGAGATCTAAGATCAAAACTTTCAACATTTTAGACATAGTTATCTTATGGGATAAAAAACACAATAATAAATAATAACATGATAATTTCACTCCTTTATGTATTGAGCCATATCAAATATCTAAAATTATAGGTAACAATGCCTTTTTCTTGAAGGACCTCTAAGGTAATGCCCTCATTTTTACATTTAATGGATAGTTTTTGAAATTTTATTTTATTGATACTCTAATTAGATATGTTTATTAATGATTACAAGTGAAGATGTAGATGTATGAGTAGAGTATATGTCCCACTTTATATAATAGATTTCAAGAGATCTATTTTAATATTTCTTGATTTATTATATTAGTGTTTCCTACTTTTTACATTTGATATAGGCATATTATTTGTCATGTTTTCTATATTAGTTTTCTAAAATTTTAGAATAAACTAATTGATTTCATATTCTAAAGTTATAGAAGACCTACTAAAAACAATGGGATGAAATAAAAGGAAACACAATTGGTATTCATAAGTATTTGTTCTGGTAATACTTTAGCTTCTAAGATTGAGGTATGGTTATGACTTAATTAGGATTTGCTTGGACTGAGTGTGTTTATTAAACCTTTGGTATTTACTCTGATGTATCATGTAAATTTTAAGAAGACTTCTCATTTATAAAATATAAAGTGCATTATTACTTGCTAAAACTTAGATGGGAGATAATAAACATAGAAATAAATGCACACTAGCATGCATTTGTTGATATAAATATTATTTGTTATACATACACCCAACTAAAGGTGATTTTTTACTCTTCTTCTATCTATTTTAAAAACTTATCATGCAATCTTATAGAATATGGGTGATTCGACTAATCTCTACCTGGAATATGGATGCATGGTTGGTAGTAGAACAAGGCTTAGAGTGGAATCAAAGCTATATCTATTATGGATATGGACACCTAACTAGTAATAGAGAAATGCTCAATATTCTCTTACTATTTGGTTACAAAATATAAATTCAAAACAAAACCTTCAATATTTATCCAAGACTTTGTCAAAATTCTCATAACAAGGGGAAAATAAATTTCACAAAATAACACACATAGATCGAAGGAATGAAAAGGGTTAACATGTTACATGAGGGAGTAGAAGTCTTTTCTAGGGACTAGTTTACTTATTATTTTCTTATTAAAAATAATAATATTATGTTATGATGCATTACCAAAATTTTAGGTTCTCAAATACTCATGAGTATTTTCTCATTGAGTCACCATTTTATTCCCTAATACACACACCCTATTTTGTGAATTCAAATAGGAACCTAATATTATTTGAGTATACTTACTCAATGTCATATAAGACTTAGATATACATGATATTAGTTTTAATATGTAAAAGGCTAAGGTTATCCTCAATGTCTAAATTTACAAAATTTTGAATTATTAAAATCAAATCTTTGGCATCAATTGTCATTCATTTTAAACCTTAGACTTTCATAATTCTTCTCAACAATTGAGTTTATTATTTTTGGACTAATTAATTCTTATCTTTTATTTTTGTATGTTCATAAGACTATTTGTAGTGACTTAAAAATTATATATGTCGAGGCCCCACCTTCATTATGATTCCACAAACTCTATGAGCTCTAAGATTAGGACAAGTGGAAAGATAACATTACTTGGATCCTTTTGAACCTCACAAAAATAATAAGTATTTAAAATTTTTGGGACATATGGAATTATCATGTTACTTTGAATACACTACAATTTAACAAAAATTCCATACCTTATCAATATTTGAGTTACTACAAGATGTCTATGTGGCAACACCATGTTTAAATGGGATAAATTTCATTTCAAAAAAAATTCTAAATCCTTTAAGTTCCTAGAGCCCTGATAACATTCCACATGGGACAATTACATTAACCTAAAACCTAAGAAGTCAAATAAAATCCTAATGGACCCATTGCCCTATAATCTAATTACCTCAAGATTTTGAGCTCCAAAGTTTTGATAGTTGCCACATTTTTTTAACCTAGAGATCCAAAGGGGAAATATGAAGTTAATAGTCTCGTGGTTCCATAGATATGAGTCTATGATTATTTGATATCATGCCAAATTCAACATCCCAAACACCCAAATCTTCCCCAAGGATATATATAGTTCAAAATTTCATATAGTTTTGGCCTTGAGTCTTTAAGTTTATACATCCCCAAGATTATTCTACATGGATTAATCATGTTAACTCGTAGCCATGGAACATACAAACATGGTCATAAATCTAAATACTTGGTTAAATGATAAGTATACAAGTTTCATGATCTAGGAGATACATGGCCAAAGTATGGATAAATGACTTCAATAGTTAGGTAAAAGGCTGGTAATTAGAGATTAACACATGTCTTAAATGAGATGACCAGACACACATCAATTGATGAAAAGTTTGTATTTAGAAAATAAGGTAACCCACCAAATATGACTAAAACATTTAAATTTAGGTAGGAAAAATTCAAAATCCATTATTATAATTGATGTCATACAAATTATGCATTCAAGGTGTAGGCTTTGGGAAATATATACAAAACCTAAGAAAAGGAAAATCACTTTTCCATTAATCAAACATTGCAATCCCAAGCTCTTAAGAGGCAAAAATCACTAGATTTTTTCAATGAATTTAAAGGAACATCTAGATAATTTATTAAGGAAACACATAGTACTAGATTATTGAAATATATTCTCCAAAAATAGCATGCATCCAAGATCCTTTTGTATATTCCATTATTAGAATTGCTAAATACATAAGCATTATATTTGATAAAAATGCCATGGATTTTAATTTTTCATCTTATTTAGACATATATAATGAAGTTTGTTCTATAGCACAATAATTTTTACAAGATCATCTATCTCATAAGAATAAGTAGTACATTGATGATTTCCTACCAATCAAAACCATGGAGCTCTTTCACGCAGTAGTAAAACTAGAGGTAATGCCATGTATCAATTTACTTCATGATTTTTTATTCATTGGTACTTACTCTAGATACTATATACATTTTATAAAAGTGAAAAATATAATTTCATATGTTTTCATAAGGTCATTTGAGAGGTCCTTAGGTTCCTAGTGCCTAAGGTTACCTATAACCAAGTCTCGACGAACATATGTCTTGAGTACAACATTATAGATGGGAAATTAAAATAATGGCTATTGAAAGGTCAAAAATTGAAACCCAAAGGAGATATTTACTATAACAGTATCATCAAATTTAGGTGGGTATTAGAATCGCCATGGCCCTTCTAAACAAATTGTATGGTTTCACTAGCATTACTTCTGTATAATTAGAATGGATCTCATTATTGGACATTATCCTAACTTATGATAAAATTATGGAAAATTTTTATAGATATGAATAAAGGCCAACTAATGATTTTTTTACATTATTTCATATCTATTAGATGTAGTCCTTATGATGATCCACATATCCCATGGAGAACTATGGTAGTCATCAATAGAATATGTGTATAATATAATCTATGAGGATTAGTCTTTTCTGTTTATCCATATATAAAATAGAAATTACTAGAATATATGAGGAAATTTATCCTTAAGTCTACCAAGTTATTGATGACACTCATATGTCTATAATATCTAATAATTTGAGAATAATCATAGCCAAAATGGGGGTATAATTTTACTCTCTAGATTATACTATAATCATAATTGAAGGAACAAAGGCACCCCCTCTATTTTTACCATGCCACATGCTAGAGAAGATTGAATAACAAGAGGTGGCCTACCAATTTTATAATAGTATAAAGAGGATCTAGGACTTAAAAATTAGGCCTATTACTACAATACCCCTCTAAGCATCAAGCAACTTCAATTTTTGGTAAGGGTATATTTCAATCAAGTGGGGAAAAGTAAGATCCCATTATAATCCATGGAATGGGACACCAAAGGAAAATTTATAAATTATCTTCAAATCTTCAAGGAGATAAAGGGGTGACCATTATATATTATCACCAATAATATGAACATGATGCTATTTTTTGGAATGCATCAAATGACTCTAAAATCTAGACCCATAAGAGGGATTAATAGATGTCAGTGATCATTGCCCATGCCATTTAAAATGACCTAAAAATGATGAAAGAATAGGTAAATAAAATGTTAAGGTAGGTAGAACAAACCAAGATTCATTAATGTCCCCAAACATAGCCACATTATTCAACTCAATATGGCCAACCTCTATCTCCTATAGGAGAAGATATCAATCTATTAGAGGGAGAGTCTAGTGGTCAAAGGGATTAAAACCTATAGATTAGAGGTAAATTGTAAAAAATCTCCATATTATTAATTTGGCCTCTATATATCTAACTAATAACATCAATTTGGGAATAACTAGTAAATTTGAGGGGATTGCACCTCCTCTAGGAAGGTAAACAAACACATTCTCTTGGGTAGATCTATCTCCATTTACAATAGTTAAATAAGTAAGAATCCTAGAGTTTATATAATTTTCTTTCTTATCTATTCCATCTACTCCTCCTTCCTCCTAAGCCTATTAGGTAGGTCCATTTCCATCCATCACCACCAATGAGGAGATATTTCTTCAAGTACTCCTTGTTATACCAGTCTCCTGTCCATCCACTCTTGCCTCCACTACTTTTGTTTCACTTTTCATTCCTTCACCACCATCTATAATGGTAGCCCATAATACTATGGTTATTTCACTAGTTTCACCTTCTTCATCACCTCATATTCCCCCCATATTCACTACAAAAGTAAATCCATAGTCTTCTTAGACTCCTCTAAAATATAACAAAGAGAAGAAAGAACATCATTAGGTATTAATACTCCTAGAGGATCTCTTGATGAGGAATTAGAGGAAGAAAAGCATAAATATGTAATATCATCAGTGGATTATCCTATAGATGAGGAGGAAGGGAATGTATAATAAATGATGAGATTACAACCAAAGTGAAGTGATAAAGGAAACCAAGATGAAATAGAAGAGGAGACACAACTAGAAAAGGGTAGAGCAATGAGCCTATGAAGCTTGCAAGAAGAAGAATCTCCATCTAGGGCATTAGATCAATAAATCCTCACTAAAGAAGAAACTTAAAGTATTAATAGGGTATTTTATTATATTAATTATTTTGTTACTAGTGTAGATTTTCAATCTATATATTTTCCACTTACCATTCTAAGTCCATTATCTTCTAGTTCAATTGATTATTCTATTCTTTCAACATCAACCAAAACACAAGCTCGAAATAAAAGAGTCTATTTTGAAATTTTGGTTTCAAATTATATTTTTTTATCCTAAAGGGACACCAATATCCTAAAAGGATTTAGCTTCATTATACCTATAATTTCCACAAGCTGCACCTATATAGTCAACCACAATGGTAGTTGTGAAAACTCAAGGCTTGACCAAATACGTGGTTGAAGTCACCCATAAAAGGAAACCTCAAGATGCAAAGAATTATTTAGTGACCCATATAATTAACTATTTAAATAAGTTATTCATTAAAAGATCCAGTAATAATTACACCTCTAATGATCACTCCAACCTCTACCTCTAAAGATTGAAGTCAACCAAAAGAATAAGGGGAACTTATTGTTACCCAATGCATTAAATACATGCAAGGCCAAAGATATGAGAGACACAATTTTTTCATCATACAAATAAATATATTATCCACTCATTTTGAGAGGTAGAGTGGTATAATTTAGAGGATGAATAAGAGTAAATTGGTGAACATAAGTACAAGGGAGGAGGTAGAGTTTGAACAAAGAGAAAAATTATTTCTCTTGAGTAGAAAGGTCAAAAATAATCTAAATGACCCAAAAGAATATACAAAGGATTTTTGTTCTTTTGTGAATTCAAATGTAATATATATATATATATATATATAAAATATATATAATAAAATAGGAAGCATAGATGTAGCTACTTTAGAGACATATCATCCATTCCCCTCAAGAAATTATAGATAATGTACGGAGTGAAGACACAAGGCTACACAAAATTTTGAATAATATTCGATCCTTTAGAGGGGAATTAATATTGAGAGAGTGGAGGTGATTAAAATATGGAATGTGTTAAAATAATTTGAAAATAGGATTACCTTCCTAGTTTAGTGTGTTAGAAGTAACCTGATGTCTAGTAAAGATGTTATATGGGCCCTAAGTTATGTAATTAAAAAAATGGATGGTTCCCTTATCTTGAATATGAAAATAAAGGCTTTAATAAGGAATTTTTCAGTCCATGAGAATGAGGCCTTATAAATTTTCAGAGATATGATGGTCACATATGTGATAACCTTTACTAGAGGGCTAGTAAATTGGCCTAATTTTCAAACATTCCTTAAAGTAGTTGCATAACAATTTAAAGAGGAAGTTGATGAAATTATATTAAAAATGAATGATAAGATCTTATATCAAATAATTTTTTTTAAGGATTGAGTGATGAAGTTTGAAACCCTTGGAGCTAAATTTAAGAGATCAAAATTAAAACACAAGGTTGATGGTTGAGGCCAACAAAGTATTTAAACCTTCTTTACTCATTTTTGATATTATCAATAAATATTTTGAGACTACACACACATTAATTGGAAAACTAAAATCTACAAATGGAATATTATGGTTAGTATCAAACACATAGCTAACTAAAAGTATTGCCATATCATCATAGGGTCCCTAATTTTTAAGATATACAATAGTCCATACTCTAGCAGAGCCATTTTTGATCCTTTAAGGAGATAATTTGGATACTTCTATCTCCACAACTATCACTCCACCAATTTGCTCTTCTAATGGTGCCACATTAGGATAACCTTATATATGTATATGTATTTTTATGTTTAAATTAATAATTGAATTGATGGTTACTAATGTATTTGGCATATATGTATTTTATTTTAGCCAAGAAAGTTTAATTTATGTGAACACTTTTGTACATGCATGTTTTAAATTATTTTGACACATTATTTTATTATTGGAGATGTAAATTTAGACTTCACTTGGAGGATGAGGCATCCCCTCCCCAAGCCTATATATATATATATATATATATATATATATATATATATATATATATATATATATATGCATTTTATTTAGGTTTTCAATTGTATTTTGTCGATTATACTCCCCCTAAGATCTAGGATTAGAGATGTTAAGATGTTAGTGTGTTGATTTCATTTGTTTAGTGAAACTAAAACTTGATCTAACCTCCTCTCTATTGTCTTTGTTATTATAGTAATTTGACAATAGAGAGGAGGTTAGATCAAGTGTTAGTTTCACTAAACAAATGAAATCAACACACTAACATGTTAACATCTCTAATCCTAGATCTTAGGGGGAGTATAATGGACAAAATACAATTGAAAACCTAAATAAAATGCAAAGAAAAATAATCTTTACCTTTCTTGAGATCTTCAAAGGATTTTTTCATGACTTCCTCAACTTACTCTCAAAGACTCTTTGGTAATGTAGTTTGTAATCTTTACTCCTCTCATTGGCACCATTGTCTTTTGATTTGATTGATGTGGCTTATTCTTGTGGATTGATGGATTAGATCAATATTTTAGAATTAAAAAACTATTTTCATGATTCTTATGCAAAAGCATGCATTATAATTTTATAATATCTAATCTCTTAAATTTAATAGGTAATGGCTTGTATTTACAAGCTTAGGAACTACCCCCAACTCAAGGTGAGTTAAGGTGTAGTTTAAACATAGAATGGGTTCAAACCTAAAATAATTGAGTTAATTAACCCCAATAGAGTTAAAAGGTGTCAAAAATTAATGACTTTCAATGAATAGGCATGGATGAGATATTTTACAAAGGCTTGACAACTCATAAAAGGTAATCATGAAAATCTAGGATATTTGCATTTTTGAATTTTCTTTTTCATAATTTCATTAATTATACATGGATAATTCAACTAGGAATTTAATTTGGTTTAGGTTTTTAATTAATAATGATTAAGATTTTTAGAATTTTCAATATTTTCTTTTATTTCCATGTGCTCAACTTAATAGGTTCATAGGTCAAATTTCATGTTATGATGTCATAGGGTGATTAGAGATGAATCCATGAGAGGTTGTTGCTTACAGTAGGATACCCCAATTAGGGATGTCTCAATGTGATTTTGAGCTTTGAAAAATGATGCACAAGAAAATTTAGGGCATTTAATGATTCTTAGGCTTAATTTACAATGGTTGGTAAGAATCAATATGAAGTATGGTCGAAGGCTATTGGTGGCTAGTTTTAGGTGTCTATAGTTTACCCCTATTTGGGAAAATGTTGCAAGCTATAAGAATAGTAATGTATTCTCAAAGAATGAAAAAATATTTATGCCTAAAATATGATCATGATTGAATAAAAATCTCTAAATAATATTTGGGAAGCCTATAATGATTCCCCCTTGATGGAGTGGCCATCATGTACATTTGATGGATGGTCCCTCAAAAAGAAGAAAAAAGAATAATGAGATTAACCCATGGGTGAGATTAATCCAAATGATAACATGCTTGCATGTATTGATCTAAAAATTATTGATTTACCCAAAGGCAGTTATAATTGTAACAAAGGTTGAGACATTAATTTTACCATAGGTAGTTATAATCAATGGCACATGCATATGCCCTAGTTAGGCCTAATGAGTCAAAATAATGATTTACCCATAGGTGGTTATAATCATTAATATGACCTAGATTGAAAAATGATATTTGATTGATGCCCCAGTAGGGTAGATAGGCAAGCATAACTCAAGGATATAACTTGTTGCATAATTTAAAGATGAGTGAGCACAAATGTAGATGTGATGGTCTAATGATTGAAGAATACATAAATAACATGCATATGAGGATACATAAAGTGATTAAAGAAATGATTGAAAGAATAAATATTGATCAATGTGAATGATTTGGTTTTACTTTCCAATGTGTAGATGTTCATACTTATAATCATTTATATAAATATAATGATTGATGGGTTTATTTGATCAAGGGTGGGAGTATTTACCAAGGTTACCAAGGAGAAACTTTTATGTCTTCATTACTTGTAAGACTTCTTGAGCTAATTTTTTCTATAGCGCATGGTGTTATGCTTCATGATAGAGTACCATGATAAATTTTCCTAAATATGCATATGGATTGACTCGGAATATAATAAATAATTAAAAATAATGTACCAATGATAAATACATAATGATAATGTTGATGTATGAATATGGATGGAATCAAGAATAATACATAATGAATCACCTAATGAACACATATAAACTGAGTCAAGAAAAAATACTGAAAGCAAAAAAATAGACAAGAAAGTAAAAAAAATAAACAAAACAAATAAACACATAAAAATCCTAAAATTAAAAGTAAAATAAAGCATCGTATTTTCCCTAGTAGGGTAGATCGAGGATGATTGACTAGGCTTAGATAGGACAAATGTTTTTGGATTTTGAAATGTTTTATGAATGTTTTAGAATTTTAAGATATATTAACTTGTTAAATATTGATAAGATATCACTCACAAAATGGAGAGAACATTGGCTTAGGTTACTCATAAAATGGTGAGAGTGTATGGAAAAGCACAGATGAGCTGACCTTAATGTTAATTGAGAACAACCTACATAGTCCCATTAGGAACTCAAATCATAGTAATTTTTCCAACACGAAAGGTAGTGAGATTTGACCCAATAACAAGTTCTCAAATTTAGATAAATAGCCAAGTAAAATAAGAATAGTAATGGTAAGATGATGTAGCAATTCATGGTAAAGGTTTATTTACTAATTTACCCATAGATGGTTATAATTAGGAAATAACATCATAGGTATATGATACTAATTTGCCTATAATTAGTTATAATTAGTAACAAAAGGTAGACTATTGATTTGCCCATAAGCAGTTATTGTCAATAACACCAATTAAACATGAATGAAAGATAACTTTCCAAATAAAGTGTCACACTACTTTCATAGACTATCATATAAACATGAAGTTCTAATACTATTGAAAGTGGATTAGAATCCCCTCATAAAAGGTGTGGAAATAACCAAAGGAACCAAGATCAAAAAGGGTTGGGTAGGATGGCTAAAAATAGGATTTGGTCTAGTAGGGATGGCATGGTAAAATGACATATGGCATAGAATTATTTAGGAAAATGATGGTAATTAAATATAATGGTGAGAGGTTTGACCCCAAGTGATAAGGTGAGGATATGAAATAATTTAAAAATTAATGGAAAATGAAAGAGGCAAGGTAAATGGAAAAGTAAAAGGCATGGTAAATATTTTTGGCAAGGTATGGTTTTTGGTTTTATGATTTTGGCTAGGGAAATGTTTTTATTGTTTGTACTGATGTGGAGATTTACATCTTGATCAACATATGAGACAAATAAAATAGTTATTAATGTAAACTACTAGCCCACACATCTTCTAAATAGTTTCTCTGTCAAGAACCTATTTTAGATTTGGATGCAAATGATGTTGTTTTGGTTTTCACTGGTCATTTATTCTATTTCCTTCAAGTTTTGAGACAAGGTATCTTTGTAGCCTTTGTAAAGGAAAGTGTGTCTAGGGATGGTAAATATGGATAAATAATGGATGATATTTATGATTTGGAAATGTATAGGTGGATGATAATGGAATGTATAATGGTTGGAAAATAAATGAGGATAATGGTTTTCAAGCACACACAATGTTGTTGATTATGGATTCAATATAACTTTGGTTATTGTGGGGCCCAAAAATTTTGAATATTCTCTCGATAAGACCACCATATTTTTTTTTTTTTTTGGGTTTGAGAGTAAATACCATCTGATTAGAATGTAGATTGGCAACTATATTGATTTATCTTTGATTTTGTCTTCATCAAGTAGTGAATAACTATTGTGCTTAGCTATTAACACCTCGATTAGGTTTTCACCAATGAAGTTATCTTAATTATCTCATGGTGCCTTTGAGAAGGTTTCAATAATGAACATTGAAATTTTAATTTTATTATTTTTTATTAACTTTAAAGTTGTCACTAGAAGATGCTGAGTTTAAACTTTGATTGTCTTTAATGCCTCTAGAAAGGTTTCACTAGGAGATTGTTATTCTTATACATGAATGTTATCTTGGTCCCACTAATATTCTATAATTGATATTTAACTATGGATGTGTTTCAAAAAATTATGATTCTATTGATCCCAATTGATATTTTTGGGAGGTAGAATGTCAATATAATGGATAGGTTAGATGGTGATAATGGCATGTGGGAATGGTAAGGGAATAGGGGAGGCAACACAATCCTCATAGAATATACTAGGAGAGATAATGTCAAATAAGAAGTAATCATACTCAAAAATCATATAAATATCATGAATATATTTAAATTGATCTTCAAGGAATTTATAACCAATATTATAACAACCATAAACATATTTTGATTCTAAAGCTGATTTTGACTCAAGGGACTCTGAATATAATGTTGAGACTAACATTGATTCTACATCTGATGTTGGTTCAAGAATATAACCTAAATTTAATGTTGATTCTTCATCTAGTGTAGACACTTTTACAATGATGTTTTATTGAATGTTTGTTATTAGACAAGTAACAACCTGTGATGGCATGATGGGCTCCATAGAGACTGGTTTGTCAAAGTGAGATTCCTCAAAGATGAGAAAAAGGTCAAGAGACAAATATTTAGATATTGTATTTTTATGGGGAGTATATTGAAAAATATTCATATTTTTAATGTAATTATTTTCCCAAAGGTGGTTATAATCATAAGAAGTGACTCTGCAAAGATTGGCTTGTCCGACTGAGACTCTTTGATAAAAGGTATAAGATTAAGATTTGATTCATCATAGGTTGACTTATCATAAATGGTTTGTTAAAAAAAATCATGTCTTGGTTGGTATTCTTGGCCCTAGTTTATAATTAGTTTTAAAATACCATTTTTGAATATATCCTGGCCTTTAAATGATTGACTCGGTTAGAGAGCTACTGATTAGCTCAATTGTAGATGGATGATTGGTATGGGTTTTATAAAGTGGAGAACATTTAGAAATGGTTGAATAATGACTAGAAGTTAGATAATAATAAGGAATCATGAATCTTTGTTACTTTCATAATCCAAAGGATAAGGTCCTAGAAAGGTAATGGTAGGGCATTGTGGAACTTGGTTGCTCACACAAGATAAAGAATGAGGTCTTGGAATAGAAATGGTTGGATATCATGGAGCTTGATTACTCACACAAGAAAAAATATGAGGTCTTGAAAATAATGGTATTCCTTATATTCTATGGATATGATATAAATAAAATATGAAACACTCTCACTCTACACCTTTACTCACAATTCACTTCTTCAACATAATGGATTACACTTCTTGTTTGGGTTTATAATACATTCCTCATGCAAGAGCTAAGGTTAATTTATTGACTTATGGTTTATTTTGTATTTAATTTGTTCATATAGGTTTCATTAATCCCATTTTTTCAATCTATAACATTTCTAATACTTCCCAAGACTTTACTCACTCCCTTACACAATTTTGTCAATTTGCCAAAAGTCCTTCTAGCCCTATTTTTGGGATTTATTTGGTTTGTATGGATATGATATAAATAAAATATGAAACACTCTCACTCTACACATTTACTCACAATTCACTTCTTCAACATAATGGATTACACTTCTTGTTTGGGTTTCTAATACATTCCTCATGCAAGCACTGAGGTTCATTTATTGACTTATGGTTTATTTGGTATTTAATTTGTTCATATAGGTTTCATTAATCCCATTTTTTCAATATATAACATTTATAATACTTCCCAAGACTTTACTCACTCCCTTACACAATTTTGTCAATTTGCCAAAAGTCCTTCTAGCCTTATTTTTGGGATTTCTTTGGTTTGTATGGAGGCAAAAAAGAAAATTTTAAACTATTTTAGATACCCTTTTCCATGAAATATCTATCCATGCAATATTTACTCCCAAATTTTTTTTCCCAACATTTAAATCCAAATTGTACCTTTGTTTAGGCCTATTAGGCTTGTTTGCTCCTTTTCCAAACCTAGTCTACTATATACCATACACCTAGATATATACACTCATGAATCTACGTGATTCACTTAATTTAAATTTAAAGGTACCAAATTATAAAATTATATTTTTTTGACATTTAGAATGATGTATATCACCCAAAACCTAGTTTAGGGTTTTCTAAAGCCTATCTCAGTCAAGACCTCTCTAAATTCCACTATTGATGTTTAACATTGTTTTAAAAACTCAAAATATGTCCATTGGGATTTTAATGACATTAATAAACTCTTATAATAATTATAATCCACTAATCAACCCACTATTAAGGGTTTATCTCTCCAAACACAACCCACTATGTAGAAAACTAGTCACATACAAGTTTGTACCCCAATAGGAAAGATTCACACATATATAAAATTAAAAAAAATAATATAGGAAGATTAAAATACCTTAAAATGAATTACCAAAACATTATAAATCATTTCAACTTGTTTCCTTAGCTACATATTTCAAAAACCCCAAGCATAGTCCATATTAATAGGGTTCTCTATAGGAAACAGGGTTTTTCATTCAAATTTACAAGATCCCAACATAATCCTTGTCCTTTTATTATATATTAAACTTTAAAACAATAAAAATAAATTTTTATATTATTTAAAATAACAAAATTCAAAATTAAGTTAATGCCTCTTCATTCATCAAAATTAACACTTAGTCTCAGTCATAAGAAGTGATTCAGGAAAATAGGGGTACATCACATCACTCACTTTGAAGAAAAAATTATTAGTTATTTGTGTATAACTACAGCACTAATAATTATATTTATACCTTCAAAAATTATCTGAAACTGTACTCCAATCCTTACATGGATGATCTTGCAATACACATTTTGTAAATAAGGAATTCACTCAAGACAGGGGCTTGTATACAAATATGTATGTCCACCAAATGATTGAATATTTTTTTATTATGAATATAATATCAAAACACATAAAAATTAATTAAATAACATGTATAATTATTATCTAATTCTATTCAATAATCTATATTTAACATTACAGTCTACAACCTAATTGAATACTCAACACAAGTTCTATGTAAACTATCTTTCTTTGATCAGAACTCACCTTTTCACATATATGAGATCAAATGTTCACTATGAAAACATTATACTAGCCTTAAAACACAC
Organism: Torreya grandis; assembly: GCA_037957365.1. NCBI lineage: Eukaryota > Viridiplantae > Streptophyta > Pinopsida > Cupressales > Taxaceae > Torreya > Torreya grandis. The sequence goes on along the minus strand of JARHVA010003625.1, from coordinate 300,568 downwards.
TATAAAATAATGTAAAATTCATTATTTTTTTCAATCATAGTGTATGTATTCATCCATAAATAATGAAATCATCAAGATTTGCAAAGACCTTCACCAAAGGTTTGAATTCTTCCATTAGCAGCAGAAGTTACAAAAATTTCATCTTCTCCATACAATTTTTTTTTTAATTACCTTATCAATTCATAATATTATAATTTTATAATCCTCTAAAAAATCATAACTAACTCCTATATGACTAAATAAGAAACATAACTAATTCTTAGCCATTTTCCCTATGTGGAGGTCTCTTGCCAATTTTGCCTTTTCTTGATTTTCATAATATGACTAAATTTTACCTTGAACTTAAGACTAATTAATGTGGTATGAAAATTATATAGGGTATAAATACCCTAAACATGTTACAGATCTTCCACCTTTAATTATTACACATAATTATTTATACAAGGCTTAACAAAATTTAAATTTTCAAATAGGAACTTTTGGCAGGAAAATGAGTAATTCAAATTCTATGCACTTTGAAACCATATAACCTCCAACCATGGACTTATAATTACCCATAACACCTATAATACATATAATAAATGAACTTAAGACAAAATTTGATCAACTTTGGGGTCTATACAAGATGCCCCTACATCAAGATCCTGGTGGCTCATGAAGTCTGAAGGATGGTTAATGGTATAGGTGGGGGGTTGGGTGGTCACAAAAGGGTGAGTATCATGTGTAAAACAACTCAAATAAGGGATATATACACACTAAATTTTATGATATTAGATTTTTTCCCCAGATAGATGGTTGTAAGGAGGATATCGATCCATCTCACAAACCTTTTCTTCACCATAGGGGTCTCAAAAAAATTCAATTGGTGTGGCCAATCTATCATAACTTAGATTTTAGGTGACTCCACCATAAGTGTAGTTATACATATCCACATCAATGATGAAATATATAAAAAGGGCATAAAGTTATACAATATTTGGAAAATAATTTCCAAAGGATAAATGGCTCAAATTTGGTCTAAATTGGTCAAAAGAAGGGAGTTATTTATCCAAAAAATGGTTTGTGATAAAACTTGGTATAGAATTGTCTAACATCAAATTTATAACATCAAATGTCTTACATAAATGGTCAAGCATCTGAATAAAAATTGGCATGCCAAATTTTAAGTACAAAGTGTTCCAAATAGGTCTAATCTAAGAAAAAAAAGTTTCTAGGTCTTTTGGCCAAATGTGACATCAAAATCTAGGCTCAAAATAGGCATTTGCTAGGAATTTTGGAAAAATAAGCTCAAAATATAGACTTGAAACAATGGTTTGATTTAATATAACAAATCTGAAATGCTTTGGCATATATTAGGCATATGAAATCAAACATAAACTTGGTCAACTGGCATAAGGAATGAAACAAATGTTGTATGGAGAGATATGTCATTTTTCCCAAATAAAAATCACAAAAAAAAGTTTTCAATTTTGGTTAAATAATTAGCATAAGTTACATAACCCAAAATAGAAATATCAGTGTTTAATCCCAAATTGCACAAGGCATAAACATAAATCAATCAATGTTTGGATTTGAACTTATCAAGGTTAATTGAAAACTCAACTTAGGAAACTAGGATTTTTTGAACAAACAAGCTAGACAAAGGTGAACAACATAATAGTACAAGGTACAAATCTAAAAGGCATATATGGCATTGGTTTTGGAAAATTAGATTTTGGCATAAGGCAAACAAGTCTATAAAATAAATAGGATAGTCTAATGGTATTATCATGCTCTAAAGATGTAATTAACAATTGGTTTCAATATTTCAAGGCACAAAACTTGAAATTATTTAGGTAGTGTAATTACCCATTTCAATCAAGTGACACACACAATGTTTTTGACAAAAAGTCTAAGGTAAAATCATGGTGTCAAATATAAGGTATAATTCCTCCTTAAACAATGGAGTGGTGTAGACACAAGACTAATTTTTACACGAGAATAAAAATAAAGAGTTATTAGACTCAAGAACCAAATAATAATAAAGGAAAAAGACCAAATACAACTAAGTAAATCATCTTAAGCCCTAAATTGACAAGGTCACATCATATTATTAAAATTCATCTATATACATGCTCTTGGGAGGATTTTAAGTGTTAATCCAAAAATAAAATCACATGAATTAGTAGTGGTTTTAAAACCCCTTATCCTAAGACATTGTACGATAACATGGGCCTTTGGGCTACTTTCCCTACATAAAAAATATTTCCACGGCAAGTGGGGTTTTGTCTAAAACTTAAAATTTTTGACTGTTTATATGGTCCCAAGTATGGCTAATGCTAAATATGCCTCACATAGATTAAGTTCATACAAATTAACTTAATATTCAAGGCTATATCCCTTTACATATATATTCCATCAGTGTACTTCTTAGTGAAATCCCCTGTTTAACAAGACCTGACTCAAGTTTTCATTACAAAAAGAGAGGTTGACTACTTAACCCCTAGCTCTTAAATATGTGTACACTAATTTATATACCCCACCATGAAGAGGGGTTAAAATAATGATGAGAGATGAAACCCTAGATCAAAGCTTCCCTAAATAACTTGTGAAGAAGCTATGAACTCCCCTTCACAAGCCAAGTTGCATGAAAGAAATGATTAAGTGGAAATACTTTAGAGGTTGTTTTTAGATCACCCAAACCATATAGGTTTTGGGAAGATCCTAGAAAAAAATATTTATATGCCTTTGAATAAGTAAAAATTGAAAGTGAAAAGGCACTTTTGGTCACCCAAGTTCCCTATAGGGGAATGGGGAAGAACAGACATGCATTCTTCATTTTTTATAAATAAACATACAAGTAATAAAACAAACACTTTTAAGAAATTTCAATCTAAGCGAGTATTAATTTTATGGCACCAAATGAAATTTTTGATGAATTTATTTGGACCCTTGGCTTAAATTTTCAAAATCTTGTAAGACATTTCACAAATCACCTAATTTATTTTTTAAGCACTTAAAACCAAATGTTTAAGACTTAGTAATTCATTTTAATCACCAAAATGAAGTGTTCAAGAATTTAAACTTGAAAATTTATTTTTTAATTCCACCTTAGCATTGAAAATGTTAGAGAGTTTACTTCTAATTTGAATCACAATTATGGATGAACAAACAAATTTTAAAAAGATAACCCTTAGGTTTCTTTGTATTTTTTACATAGAGATAGATATTAGTCACATGTAACTGATGTCGGTTAGAATTAAATCAATGCTAGTCAATAAATACTGATATCATCTACCTAAGAATTAAATGTTAAAACTAAAATGATGTGAAAGACATTTTTTAGCTCAAGTTAGTATGAAAACTCCTCAAAAACTTCAACAAATCGAGTAAACAGAGAGTTTACAAATCAATAAAACCAAGAAGTAGCAATTAGAAGATTTAAAGATATTCAAAATCTTGTTTCAATATTTTTGAAACATTTATTTAACTTAAAGGTAAAATTATAGCATATTTTAAAAATTTAGGAGAAAACACATAGTTTTAAAAAAATCATCAAAAATAGAGTTTGGATGACCCCAAATGAAGCTTCAAAATATGGCATAATAGCTTTTTATTTTACATAGAGGTTGATGTTAGTTTTGGGTGATGTACATAGTTATGGACATAAATTCTAGGTGATTCATAGAGTGACCAATGTCTATTATATAAGACCAAAGTTAGTTAGTATAGGATCGATATCGGTTAGGAAAAATTGATGTTGATCTCTATGTAAATCCAAGTGAACATGAAAAACAAGATTTTCAAACATTCATTTGAAAAGTTTGGAGTTTCATCTTGGTCTCCTTGGTATGAGGTATGCTTCTATTTCCTATTGGGCATGCCATTTTTGATCATAAGAATTTGATGATAAAGAAGAGGTTAGATCAAGTGTTAGTTTCACAAAATAAATGAAATCAACACACTAACATGATAACATATCTAATCCTAGATCTTAGGGAGACCATAATGGATAAAATACAGTTAAGAAACCCAACTAAAATATTAATAACAACAATATTTACCTTCCTTAAGAGATCCGAAATATATATTCACTTGCTTGACTTATGCTCAAAGAGTCTTTGGCAATGGAATTTGTATTCTTTGCTCCTCTCTTTGGCACCATTGGCTTGTGGCTTAATTGATGTGGCTTATACTTGTGGCTTGATTTCTTGGCTCAATATTTTAGCATTATAATACTATTGTCATGAATCTTCTACAAAAACTTACATTATTACTCTATAGTATCCAAGCTCTTAAATTCAATGGGAAATGGCTTGTATTCATAGGCTTAGGAACTAACCCTAACTCAAAGTGAGTTAAGGTGTAGTTTAAACATGTAATGGGTTCAAACCTAGCCTAAGTGAGTTAATTAACCCTATTAGAGTTAAAAGGTACCAATAATTAATTATTTTCAATGAATAGGCATGGGTGTGATATTTTCAAAAGCTTGAAAATTCACAAAATGTAATCATGAAAAGCTAGGATATTTGCATTTTTGAATTTCCTTTTTTAGAATTTCATTCATTTCACATGGATAATTAAAATAGGCATTCAATTTGGTTTAGATTTTTCATTAATTCTGATAAATTTTTTTAGCATTTTTAAGATTTGATTTTATGTCTATGTGTTTGACTTAATAGGTTCATAGGCCAAATTGCATGTTGTGATGTCATAGGGTTATTAGAGATGAATCAGTGAGAGGTTTTTATTTATTATGGTAGGATACCCCAATTAGGGATGTATTAACATGATTCTAAACTTTGATGAATGATGCAAAATCAAATGTGGGACATTTAGTGATTCCTATGCTTAATTTTCAATGGTTGGTATGAATCAATCTGAAGTCTAGTTAAAGGCCATTGATGGCCAGTTTTAGGTGTCTACATTCCTGATGTGCAAATCTTTTTCTTATCCAAACTTATAAATCTTGTAAGAAGTTATGTCAAAATAGTATCTTAGTATTTTGGTTTTACACAAGTATTATTTTAATACACTTATTCATATTATTCTATTTATAATTTGAATGATTTTGTGTACTAATCATAATCTCCCTTTGTAGACGTGCTTTTAAAATATTACAAACACATCAACATTTGATTATATATTCTAAAGTTTATTTAATTCCTATTCCCTTGGAATCTAAACTATGTTATATTTTTGGTATTATTACAATATCTTGAAAGAAACATTTGTATTGGATTTCTTGTGTAACCCCTCGTTCAAGATTTGGCTTATAAAGGTTTGATCTTGTTCAATACACAACCTTATTATTTACCCCACCTTTATTTTATTTTTTGAGTATATTTTTATCAATCCCACATTAGGTTAGACCCATAATATTTCTACCCATCTAAATTAGATCTATATTCATATAATATTTAAACCATCCGAGGTAAATAATTTCTCCACTCACTTATATTCTATGAACAAGTTTTTTATAAAACATAGTGCCCTACAACTTTTACCTTAGAGTGAATAATTTTCACCAATATTAAAATGTAAGGCTACGTCATAAGGTTCCTAGGTGTACATAAAATCCACATCAATAATAGGTGTATGAGGTTGTTGTCATATAAATGTATATATCTACCATCTAATATCATATGACAAATTTAGATTTATTAGCATAGAGAATGTGTGTGTATAATTGATAGAGATCCATGATATATCTTAATTCTATAATATTTTTTTTGGAAAAAGTAAAGTTATAATTGATACATTGTCTTTCCACTATACTTTCTAGTTTACATATGTTTAAATCATTTTATATTAGATAGAGGATTGTTTTCCATGGTCTATGTGACTATTGCATGTATTAGTGATTTTACAACACATAGGTTTTGATTGAATTCTTGATATATTAATTTATTTTATTTTCCTCTCTATGAAGGGAAAGGAAAATCCTAATGGGGAGGTGTATAGGGTGACCTATGGTTTGAGGTTGGATGAAAATCATGTTGTTGATATCCTCCCTCTCTTTAACAAATCCAAAATATTAAAATCATACTCATAGATATTCATATTGATTATTTATCTATCTTATGAGGCTTAAATGTAATGTGGTACATGATACCATGTGTACTTTTATATTCAATGATGAAATGTAATAAATTATACATTCAAATTTATAATTATTTAATACAACATTGGTTGTATATATTGTACCTAATTCTAAAGGTTATAAATAATAGGGTATTGTGTATTATTTCAATGTACCTATGTAATCTTCACTCTATTATGCATTATATGTGTAATCTTATCTTCTATTTTGTTTTATATTTTTTAAAAATAAATGGATCACATCTTAACTAGTGGGTTAAATATATTATTTAAAATTATTATTATAGATGAATTTAACATTCAAAAATGAAACATAATAATATTTATTGAAAATGAATATGATATAAGTATGTTTAAAAAAATACAAATTAATATGTAACCTAGAAGGGTCTTAACATTGTGGTATCAAGGAAAAGGTTTAAATGCTCAGACTTAATTAGTCCACTAACATTAAGTTATTTATCATATTTTCAATAAGAATAATGGTGTTGTATGTAATCAAAAATGCATCATGGATTTGAATTAATCCTATATTAGATAAGATAGATTACACCTACACTTCCAATTGGGATACACTTGTTAAATAGGAGCATGACCAATATGGGGATCTGTTAAAGCTGATTAGGGGATCACATGTATCACTTGTCACAACACATCATGATAAGAAGGGTTACAAAGACTATAATCTAACATTATTACATAATAACCCTAATAGAGTCCTAAAAATTTAAATGTTAACTCTATTCTAATGACAAGAAAGCAAAATATAATCTAGTGCTCATCAAATCTTGTGGCACAAAGTCAGGGTTATAAACAATAAAAAAACTAAATTAAATATGTATTAGAAGAAATATACTCATGTCAATGTATATGAAATCCTAAATACATGGAGAGAAGAATACAAATGCATTATTTATCTACTCTTACAAAGGAGAAATAAAGTTAGGAATACTTACCTTTGAAGATGAACCTATTGAGCCTCAATCTCTCCCTTGGCTAAGGTGCTTTGCAAGAGATTGTTGTGGTATGTAAGGATAACCAAGATAAATCATCTCTAGGATACACAACCTATCTAAGCATCTAAAATAATTATCCACAAGACAAGATCCATATCTCCAAATAAAGTATGGAACCTTAATCTTTATTTCTAAAGTAAAATGTTTAATAAGCATATGTTTTCTCACACTTCTTCACTAGTTATTATTCTCTTATGAAATGGTAGGAAATGAACTTGTATATATAGGTGTATATTTCCATAAATCCTTTCATGAAAATTGGCTATATAGGGTCAAATTAGTTGACCTAGTGTCTTTTTAGAGATAATTTACTACATTTGTGCTAGGTCAGCTGAAAGGCTAACAAACCAAGAAAGTAAAGAATACCCATAAACTATATTGGGTTGACCCAGTCGACACAATATAATTGATAGTCAAAAAAGAGTTTAAGATAATAAAAGGAGGAATGGAAGGAATAAAATACTAGAATAGGTAGAATTGAGAAGAATAAGCTTAGGGTAAATTGTTTTAGGGTTCAAGTGTGTAGATGGAAAGTGGCAAAAGGGACAATAATCTTATTAATCATTGATGGTTTGCCCACCCCTTTCCTAGTTTACCCCTTAATCCATGAACTTAAAGATATTGAGATTGGATAGGTTCCTACAAGATATAAAGTGTTATTAATCAACAAAAGTTTGAAAATATTATGTGTATACATATGCCCCACTCAAAGCTCATCATGTGTTATGTAAGTGAAACACGGGATGGTTCTTCGAGATAAAACATGATAACACACAATGCTGATGCTAAGTAAAGTATAGTAAGTAGTGAATAAGATTAATGAAATGAATAAATCAAAAACACATACCTTTAATTTACCTTAGTTTTGTAGATAAAGAAGTATACTAGAATAATCTTGAAGGTGTCTAATTTAGAGAACACTAGATGAACCTGTAGAAGTTAGTGAAAAGAATAGCCAAAAATTATTTTTTTTGGAAAATAGACATATAGTGGTTAGTAAAGATAGATATTTTTAAAAAATTTGTAAAATTATGATTAGTAAAGCAAGGTTTTTATAATATTTAAGGCAAATAAATGACAAAAGACTAGCAAATGAATGACAAATTATTGGCAAATGATGGTAAATGAATGACAAATGATAAGAAATAAATGACAAATAATATTTAATAAATGACACATGGTATTGGAAAGTATGTAAATCATAAATGGAAAAAATTAATTTCAATGCAATAAAACTATAATAAAGATATATAAGAAAATGAAAAGTAAGCTCATGTAAGATAGGCAAAAATGAAAACATGAAAGAAAGAAAATGAAATATAATTAAAGATTGAAGACAAACATGAAGAAGGCATACACAAAGATAAACATGTAATAATGTAAAAATGGTGCAAACTAAGATATCAAAAATATAATGTTAATTCAATAATTAAAAATGAAATAAAAATAGTAATCTGAGCAACATTCCAGGTGACAATCTGGGTGATGGTTCTACCCTAATTGGTGGTAGAACTTCTGGGAGCCATGTCTTTTGCACCATAGCTCTGTTTGACTCCCCATTTGAATAGTTAGAAAGATAAGAATGAGGAAAACATGGTGAGATGGAATGGATATATGCTCAATGGATTTTTACCCTTGAAAATATAATGGAAGTGCCCCAAATTTTAATTTTAGTAGTGTAGTCTAAAAATAGTAAGTTTATAAAAATAGTAATTCCTCAAATTCTGTATTGTTGCAAATCATGGAAGTCAAACCACTTAATCTACATTTAGATTGGTAACCTTAAAAATCATCCTCCTACCTTAAAAACATGTATAAATGAAGATGTAACCTAAAATGGAAATCAAACATCTCTTCTCAGAGATAGGCATATGTTTGGGTCTGCAAATTTAATGAATAAAACATCTCTTCTCAGAGATAGCATTATTTTTATTGTGTTTTTCTTATATATTGAATTATATTTCAACCAAGCTTTTGAATTTTGTACTAAATAGTGATCCATAGTTACTCAGACATGCTTTTTTTCTCTAAAAATAGATAAAACTGAAACAAAGTAATGCTAGCATGTTTTAAAGAGATGAAGAAGAAAGAATACTAGAAGAAGGGAAAATATAATTATAATCACAATTTGTCTATCAAGGGGGGAAATTAAATGGGTGGAGGGAAAAAATGAAGGAAAAACCAAGGTAGAGGAACTCTTTATCAAATTTAAGACACTCAAATTAGGTTTGTCAAAATAAAAGGACTTTCAAACTTAAGGACTATGAAGAACTTATATTAGCCATAAAAGTCTTAGGTCAATAAATGGAGTATAAAAATCATCCCATGAAAGATAAATACATAAAAGTTAAAATGTACCTACCTTCCCATGATGTGTTCCCTATTATTTAGGACCCCTTACAGAGTCATTGGTCTATTATGAAGATTGGATACTTGCATGATAAATTAGGTAGCATAATAGATTTTTTTGAAATCCCCTATTCTAATCTACTATCCTACTACACCCTATAGGACCTCAGATCTATGTGAGGCCAACTATGGAGTTTGATCTTCAATTAGAGATATGAGATGTGCTTGTAATAATGTATTTTAGTGTGATTTTGACTTTTGAGATTTGTATGTTTCCTTTTAGATATCATTTAATTTTATTTCAAATGATTTGGCTTTTAAATTTATTAATGGATTTTTCTATTCCTCCTCCATAAAAATTTGGAAAACCAAATATGGATGCTAAAGATGACTTCAATTTGAATACTTGGAACTAGGTTACTAAGAGAGAGAACTTTAAAGAGAATGGGGTCTAAGAGTCTCATAAATCCAAGTGAAATAAAAGTTATATCATGACTTTGACCTTATTTAATCTAATGTGGAGAGAAAGGAAGGGAAAATCAAGAGAAATGACACATGGAACAATTTGAATTGTTTCAAATTGCAAAAAATGTGACAAAGGGAAAAAAGGGATATAATGACAATAAATTGTGATTCCTTATCATAATAATGAGGGAAATGGAGGAAAACATGCTAACATAGATTGTTTACAAATTTCATCTAGAAAAAGAATCAAAATCTAAATTTGAGAAAAAATATCAAGAACATGAAAATATGGTGATTTTATGAGGAGGGTCAAGTCTTATCCATGGTCTTACACTGTAACTTCATAAAAGATAAACCCATGAGGGTGATAAAAGGATAAGTGAAAGAACAAAAAAATATGATAATTTTGTGAGGAATGTTATGTCTTATCTATAGTCTTACGAAGTAACTCACAAAAGAGAAACCCAAGAGGGTGCCAAAAGAGAAATGTGAAAATATAAAGAAGACTATGGTATATCAATAGGTAATTGATAAATAAAGTGGAAGAAATGATCATAAATCTACTAAGGCAAAGAGTGACATAAAAAGATAAATTAAAGAGGTATATAAAGATAAAAATGAAAATAAATGCCAAATGTAATATGGAATAAAACCAAATAATGTAAAGTAAAAAAATTATGCTAGTAAAATGAAAGTAAAGGAAAGAAATAAAAATGTAAAAAAAAAAAAAGGGTGAGACAAAAGAATAAGTAATACCTATGATAACATCTATATCAAAGATGAGTATGTGAAATACAAGTCTATAAGTCTTGAAAGGTTTCTTGAAGCTAGATTTTTTTTTTTTATGTATTTTAGAATAAGAATAGGCATTGTAAGATAACCCAAAGAGTAAGTGGTTGTAGGGATGGGCATCGCAAGATGACCTAAAGTCTAAAGGGAAATGTGGATGGGCATCACAAGATGCCTCAACATGTGAGTTAAAGTGAGATAACACTGAACCATTAAAATGGTTTGTATCAAGTTGGTAAGTGTTTTGGAGAAAGGTAAATGTGTTGGTTTGTTAGATTTTAAGGATGTTGAATGTGACATATGATGTGTAGGAGGGTTATGAAGAGGTAAAGGAGGTAAAGGAGGACCATGGATGATATTCTTTAGAATAGGCATTTGAACTAGATACTCTTTTGGTTCATGTGACTTAATAGGTTGAGGTTGAATGGATAAAAAAATATTTTTAAAGTTGTTCATGTTAGATATCCTTTCCTTATTATTATAAGAAGAAGGATAAATTATGGTTTGAATAAAATTAGTAGATGAGGTATAGGTATGGGATGACTTTTTTTTATCATTAGGTAGTTGATTTTTATGTGATTATCATTCTTAAGATTGAATTTAAGAACCTTGAAGATAGTTTTGATAACATTGTTTTGTGAGAATATCAAGATTAAAATGTGGAGAAAATAAGGAAGAAATAAGAAATAGATTAATATCATGATAATGACCTATAGTATCATGCCATCAAGAAAACTTATCAGGATTGTATCATTTGGGAGGAGGTTTGGAAAGATCAAAGCTTATGGGTTGAAAGGGTGGAAATTTATTCTTAAGTTGTTTGAGATTTAAGGGAGGGTAGGTTGAGTTAAAATTATCTGAATTAGATGCTCCACTTTAAGGTTGGGGAGGCTAGGAGGAATAAATTCTATGAGAAGATGATTGTAAAGATACTTTAGTAGTTGTGTTAAGATGGTTCAAATTGATTCATCAGAAAGTCTTGCCTTTTTGCTTAGTTTAAGGCTTCATCTAAATTTTTAGGTGAAAAGATTCAAACATTGTATTGAAGGGGAGGTTTAAGAGTACTGAAAAATATTTTTAAAAGAGTTTTATCATTCATGTTACGGTCCACTTTATGAGCAAGAGACTTCCATCATTTGATGAAAGTATGAACAGATTCATTAGGAAGTTGTTTGGAATTGATGAAATGGCTAAGGTAACTTTTAGCAAGGTCATCATGTTGGAATTCTTCACTATAGCATTGAATAAATCTTCTAGTTATGAGATGGAATGTTTAGAAAGTTAGTTGTACCATTTAAGTTCATTACCAACAAAGGTTTTGACTATGATATTGGTGGTAGCAAAGGTGTTAGTTTGGACCCATTCCTTATAGAGATTACCAAAAGATTTAAGAAAGATAGTAGGGTCCTTAGTCCCATTATATGTGATAATTGGAGAAATGTTTCCAATATCTATGGATACAATGAATGGGGCTAAAGTTTCATTTTGAAGATGTTGAAGCATTTTGTTATTCATTGGAGGTTGAAGGATGATACTACCATTGGCATATCTAAGAGGAGGAGGGATTTTTTTTGATTTGGTTGAGACATGATGACTTGAGGTGGTTGATTAGTCATGTTTAATAAATGCTTTTTCATGTTCATCATTTACATTTGATTGGTTGTTTTCAATATTTTTATTTTAAGTATAACGTTTTTTAAGAAGTTGAGTTGTATCAATAGGTGGATTGGTGTTTGTAAGAGGGGTATTAGTGTTGATAGGAAGAGGATTATTAGTGTTGGTGGGAGGAGGATTATTTGTAGGTGGAAAATTCCCAAAATTGGTGTTAAGAGGAGGATTAGGATGAATGAACTCAACTACATTACATTGTGTAGTGAGTGGTTTTGGTTTAAGAGAATATTAAGGAAGAAAATGGATAGTTTCATCTGAAGTAATGAAATAGATGAGGTTATTATCCAAGTCCTTAATTATGAAATGTTATGGACTAAGAGAAGGCTGAAAATATGGCATCATGATGAAACAAGACTAGATAAACATAAAAAGGGAACAAAAATTGATAGAAAATAGTACAGGGTTGATCTTGTACAACAAATAAGTGCTAAAAAGGGTCTATAAACAATAAAATGTTACCTATGTTGATCATGTATATCAAACAGATACTAAAAAAGGTCTATAAATAGTATAGAGTCTACTGGGTCAATCTTGTATAGTAGATAGAGGCTAAAAAAGGTCTATAAATAGTACAAGGTCGAATGGGTTGATCTTGTACAGGGAATAGAGGATAAAATAGGCAAATTCCTTGTTTTGCCTATATCTTTGTTTTTACTCATATAGTTTGCAAACCATAAAATGCATTGGATTCATGTTGATGTAGATAATTCAAAAAGGGAAGATAAGAAAGTTGATATCATGTTTTTAATAATACAATTTTGTAAGTAATGTAAAAAAGTGTTGAAAGGAAATAAACAATCAATTGGATCAATGTTGGCCACTCCAATTGAGACACACAAATCAAAGCCTTGAACTAACATTGGTTAATGTTAGTTTTTGCATACATAATTAAGTAAAGAGTAAGCAAAAAACTTGAAAAGTAAATATAACTAATTGGTTAACATGAATGTTAATTAGATTATTAAGATATGATTTTAATGTGATTGAAAGGGACTATAGTGGTAATGATATATACTTTGTATTAGGGCCTACCCCCTCACTTCACACACCTCAATGATAAGGGTATCAGGTGCTTAGCCAAAATATACCATTAACCACATCTTATACTTGATGAGAACATCAATTAAACTTATCCCTTGGTGATGAAATCTAAGTAGATTGGCCTAGGGTAGATAAATGTTAAAGTGTTTGTTTATGTTATGTGAATTTTCCATGTGTGCATAAAATATAAATATTGAAACTAAGTTATTAATTAAAAATCCCCTAATTAGACTATGTGTACTATTCTAAACATGCAAGAAATATGAAAATAAAGTGTGAGCTAAATACTAATAGATATGAGGTTAATTCCAACTTTGAAATAAGGTATAGTGTTGACACTATATGCACACAAAAAAATAACGTTGATAGGTTTTAACTTGTACTGTGGAAGAAAATTCTAAAAATAAACTAGGTTAGTAGTGTCGATCTAGATATTTCAAATAACACATAGAACATAGAACTGGGTTGGCAATGTTGATCCAATTGACTGTGCAAGGGTAGTTTTGAAGAATAAAAACTATGAAATGAAATATAGAAAGGAAAGAAATAGAGAAGTAGATATAAATGTTGGTGGATTAGAGATGCAATGAATAATATTATTGGTTTAAAACCTAGAAGTGTACTTGAGAAACTTCTAAACTAGGTCGATAGTATCGATAAATTTGTATAGGAACTACTAAAAAAGTGAAAAAACTATAAGGATTTAACTAGGTCAACCTAGTAGGATGAACTAGATGTCTAAAAGTTTAGAAACCTATACTGCATCGACTAGGTCAATCTAATTGCCTTTTATTGCAACTTGTGCATAGATATAAAAATATGGGTTGATAGAATCGATATAAAATGTTAAAGTATATGATAAAAATAAATGAAATAAATGAAGGAAAAAGTGAACAAATCCTATAAGGATTAGTTCACATCAAGTTCACCAGAATGTATGCAATCAAAAATGCATCATGTCTATGAATTAATCCTAAATTAGATAAGATAGATCACACTTACACTTCTAATTAGGATACACTTTTTAAGTGGGAGCATGACTAATATGGGGATTTTCTAGACTCGATTAGGGGATCACTTTTATCACTTGTCACAACACATCATGCTAGGAAGGGTTTTAAAGCCTACAGTATAACACAATTAAACAACAACCCTAATGGAGTCCTAATGTTTTAAATGTTCACTCTATTATAGTGATAAGAAATCAAAATTGAATCTAATGCTCACCAAAGCTTGTGGCACAAAGTAGGGGTTAGAAACAATAAAACAAACTAAAATAAACATATATTAGAAGACATATACTCATGTTAATATATATAAAATCTTAAATACATATAGAGAAGAACATAAATTCATTATCTATCTACTCTTATAAAGGAGAAATAAAGTTAGGAATACTTACCTTTGAAGATGAACCCATTGAGTCTCAATCTCTCCCTTGGCCAAGGTGCTTCACAAGATTTTGTTGTGGTATGTAAGGATAACCAAAATAAATAATCTCTAGGCTACACAACCTATCTAAACATCCAAAATATTTCTCCACAAGACAAGATCATATCTCCAAATAAAGTATGGAACCCTAAGTTTAATTCCTCAAGTAGAATGGTCAATAAGCAGATTTTCATTCACACTTATTCACTAATAATTCTTCTCTTATCAAATGGTGGGAAATGAACTTGTATATATAGGTAGATATTTCCATAAATCCTTCCATGAATGTCATATGTATAGGGTCGACCCAATCGACCCAATGTATTTTTGGGGATAATTTACTAGGTTTATGTTAGGTTAGCCAAAAGTCTAACAAACCAAGAAAGTAAATAATAACCACAAACTATACTAGGTTGACCCATTTGACCCAATACAACTAATATTTAAAAAATATTTTAAGATAATAAAAGGATGAATGGAAGGAGGAAAATATTGGAATAGGTAAGACGAAGAAGAATAATCTTAAGATTAATGGTTTTATGAGACAAGTGTGTAGATGGAAAGTGGTAAAATGGAAAATAATATTATGAAGCACTGATGGTCTACCCACCCCTTTCTCGATGTACCACTTAAGGAATTCACTCATAGAGATTGAGACTTGACAGGTTTCTGTAAGATACAAAGTGTTAGTAATCAATAAAAGTTTGAAAATGTTATGTGTATACAGGAGCAAGGTAGATTGAATGTTGATGGGACCTCTAATTCAAACCCTTAAACTAATTATAATCATATATCAAATGAATATGGTGTAAAATTAGATCAAAAACTTTTTTTCATAAATGAAACTAGAGACAAATTAGTAGCCCTAGTGTGATAAATTCATGGACTAGAGGAGGAAAAGGAAAAAGAAGTTTTAGAGGAATAACTAGTCAATTAGGAAGAGCCTTAGGATCAGGTGAATGATGAGGGACAACAAGTATTAAGAGTTTAAGTAGCTTTATAACTTTCACAAGATATGAATAAAGTGAATCCACCTAAAATTAATGGAATAGTGTAGGGTGATGGAGTTGAATCCTAGCTTATAAAGATGAAAAATATTTCAAGATTCAAAATTAATCTAAGGTAATTATGGACATTTAGGGATCCTACCAATGGGTTGGAAAATTAAAAAATTGGTATGATAATAAAAATTTAGAGATGGGACTTAAATCTACTACCAATACTTGAGATTAGTTTGTAACCTTGTTTAGAGATCGATGACTACCCCAATTGTAATTTGATAAAAAAATAATATATTTACAAAATATAAAATAGGGAGATCTAATAGTAAATGAGTATTGTAAATAATTCACAAAGATATCAAAGTATGTTTTGTAGTATAAAAGGGATGAATGTTTTCAAATGATAAAGTTCATCATGTGTTTAAAACCCGAAACTAGATGTGAAGTAGATGTCCATGAGCCATTTACCATGGACTAGGTCTTTGAGGAGGTAGTTAAGCAGTATCAGAATTTAAAATCAATTTTTGAGGTTAGGAAAAAATTTAAAAATAAGTTTTTAATATAAAATAAAACCTTAAATAAAAATAATTGGAAAAAAATGATAATTCCAAGAACATATTCAATAGTCAGAATTTAAGGTTCAATAATGCATCGAGTAACAGGAAACCTAGAAGTGGTTTCAAATAAGGATTCAAGGAAGGTAATCTTTATAAGAGGAATGATAAAATACTAAATTAGTGGAATAAATATCCCAATCTTAGGAGATGTCAGCCAAATGTTTGATTTGGACAAGTGTTTCACCAAAGGGTGCATTTGTATTTTTGTTAAGAAGAAAGATGGAACCATTTTCTTGTGCATAGATTATAAGATGTTGAATAAATAAATAATTAAAAACATGTATCCTTTACCCCACATTTATGATATTTTTGATTAGATGTGTGGTGCAATATTAATTTTTAGGATTGATCTTCAAGCTAGCTACCATCAATTAAGAATTAGGGAAGAATACATTATAAAAATAGCCTTCAAGACTAGGTATGGGCACTATGAATTTACAGTGCTTCCTTTTAGGCTAATGAATGCACCTACAACATCATGAATCTCATTAATAGTGCATCCATGGATTAGCTTGATTAGTTTTTTATAGTCTTTCTTTATGACATCCTCATATAATCAAAAAATGAAGATGATCATATTAAGCATTTGATTCTAGTTTTTCAATGGTTACATAAGCATAATCTCTATTGGAATTTTTTTAAATGTGCCTTCTTTCAAATAAGAGTATAATAATTAGGACATGTTATTATACATAATGGATTTATGTTGATCAAACCAAGATTAGAACCATATAGAATGGCCAAGACCTAAAAATGTGCATGAGGTGAATAAATTTATTAGTTTATTAGGTTAATATTGAAATTTTGTGCCAAATTTCTCTAAGATATCAAATCTAATCACCTCACTTCAACAAAAATAACAACATATTGTTTGGTTTGATTAGTGTAAATAATTGTTTTAGATTTTGAAGAATAGGCTTACTTTAGGATGAGTGTTACAGATTCTATATCCAAATGATCATTTTGCATTAATAAATTATGCTTTAGGAGGACTTCTTATGCAAAATGATTCATTTATAGTTTATGCATCAAGAAATATGAATCCATATTAGTAAAATTATGCTCCACATGATTTAGAGTTTCTTATCATAGTGCATACTTTATAAGTATGGATGCATTACTTGTTGGGAAAACCTTTTGAGCTTAAAATTAATAATATGGGGCTCAAGTACATATTTACTCAATCTAATATTAATTCTCATCAAATATGATGGTTATAATTCTTGTTAGACTATGATTTTGACATTACCTACATTAAGGGCAATGAAAAAAATTTGTAGATGACCTTAGTCATATAAGGTACATTAAAACTTTAGATACTATAAGGAGTACATTATGTGATTAGGTATTAAAATTATCACTAAGAGATGAATTCTATGATTAGGTTAGAAATATTTAGTATAAAATTCATAAGATCTTAGATACAAAGGATTACAAATTGAAAATAATGTGCTTTTGAGATATAATGGAATAATATTTATGTCAGATAGTGAGAATTTAAGAGCTATTATGTTGAAAGATTTTCTCAATGCTCCATATTAAATAC
Organism: Torreya grandis; assembly: GCA_037957365.1. NCBI lineage: Eukaryota > Viridiplantae > Streptophyta > Pinopsida > Cupressales > Taxaceae > Torreya > Torreya grandis. The sequence continues at coordinate 282,561 of JARHVA010003625.1, read as the reverse complement.
ATCTTGGTGGTATTAATCTTTTATCAGAGCTAAGAACATTGTATTTATGGAAATCAATCAAGATATATACATTAGATTTTATGTCTAGATGCTTGGAATGTCATGAGTCAAATTTGAACATGTGCATGATGTTGGGTTGTTATACCCACATTATATACCAAAATGGAAGTGTAAAATAATTATTGTGGACTTTGTCCAAGGATTTCCTATGTCAAGGAATATTCATGACACAATGTTGGTGGTTGTGGATAAATTCACCAAAGTAACACACTTCATTATAGGTAATTTGATAGATAATGAACCAATGGTTTTTAGATGGTTTTTAAAGGAGGTGTATAGATTGTATGGGTTTCTAAAAAATATCATTTTAGATAGGTTCCCTAGGAATATTTTTAAAGGAGGTGTACATAACTAAATTTTAGTATATCTTACCACCCAAAAATACATGGACAAATAGAAAAAGAGGGAATCAAATATTTGAGGATATTTTGAGGATTTATTACATGGACCAAAAATAAAAATGAGAAGAATAATTACCTTTGGTTGAGTTTGTTTATAACAACTCATTCTAATCAGCTTTGAAGATGGATCCTTTTGAAGCATTAAATAGTAGGAGGTGCAGAACACTACTTATATGGGATAAGTTAGAGGATAGGTTGGTCTTTGGACATAATATGATTTCATAAATGGAGTAGGTATAAATAATAAGGAAAAGATTAACTAAATCCAATGGCAATAATAAAATCTATGTTGATTTGAAAAGGACATCTAGGTAATTCTCAATTGGAGATAAGGTTTTTTGTGGGTTAAACCCCAAAAGACTTCTATTAAGTTTGGTAAATCAATAAAACTATCATCAAGATATGTGGGACCCTTCAAAATTTTATAAGTGATAAATATTATTGCATATAAAATTGCTTTGCCACCAATTTTAGCACAAATATGTAATGTTTTTCATGGATCTTATCTTAAAAAATATATAGATAATGTTTATCATGTTTTGTACTAGAATGCATTACAAGTTATGGATATAATAGTGGTAATAGTACAACCAGTTAGAATAATTGATAATCAAAAGTTTAGATTGTGTAATAAGGAAGTGTCATAATGCAAGGTATAGTGGGATGAATATACTGAAGATAGTGCCGCATGGGAGGATTATGAGGAGTTATATTGGCTGATTTCTCATCTATTTGAATAATTTTATGTTGAAAAATATTACTTGTTTTAAAAAAAAGTTTCAAATAAAATTCATCCAGATGATGACCTATTTTAGGGGCAAGGATGTCACATCCTATACCACTCTTTAAAAACTGCATTAGTATTAGTAATAGAAGTGACACTATTGATTATTAGTTTCTGATTTTTATGTTATATTTGGATATTTATGTTATATAGTTGATAGTTATATTATTTTATGTCAAGCTTAGTTATGAGATAATCCTATATGAATTTAGATTTATGTTATAATGTTGTGTATTAATCTTTTATATGGACATGATTTCATTTACAAATTTGATTTTTTGTTTATAAATGTACTTACATTCTTAGTAGTTTAATATTTTGTTGCAATCTCAAACTAACTAAATTTTTGTTGACCAAGGTGTTTTAAATACTATCTCACCCTCACAGAGTGGAATAGAGGGAGAGTATCATACAAGAGGAAGATGTAGTTAACAACATTGTGGATAGAAAGAGTGAAATTGAACCCACACACACATACTTACACTCTTGATGACTTAAATGAATTTAATGCTAATGGTGTTCTAAAAATGTGTTGAGTGTCTACTTTTCACTAACTATCTCCATGGTTAATATTGAATGCTTGTTGTATTTTTTAAAATTTTATTTAATGTAATGGGTGTCAATTGATACCGCCCTATCCTTATTTTATCCCTAGACCCATCTTAGGGCATCTTTTGATCCTTTTCCAGCTTCTATGTGCATTTAGCTTAGGCCCATATATACCAAAAGCTATATTAAGCCATCACCTAGGTATCCCAAATCCTTTCTCACATGTGCTAGCCACATAAATAATAATGTATCCCCTTTGGTCTATAGTGCAATGCACTATTGGCAAAGGGGGTATTGCTATTGACCCTTAGCTTTTTTCACCCCAATGAATATATTTGCACTCCCTGAAGCATCTTAGGGTTGGCCTAGACTCATTTAATGTCTCAATTAACATCAAAACACTATATAAACACCCTTCTCATTTATTTATCTCTTAGATGGAAATTGTCATGAATAATCTTAGAAATAGTTATAAAAACTAAGGTCATTAATCCTTATCTACCCTTATTTCAACATACATCCATCTAAAATAGATAATAGCTCAATTTTACTTAAATTTTTAGTTTTAAGTCACACTCAAAGCATTCAAATTGGCATTCATGCCTAGGCATACTAACATCACTCTCACACTAGCACTTAGATTGGGATAACAACATCAGGTTTGATCCCCTTTAGAGGTATTGGGATGTAGTAAATGTTCAACACATGGGGTGTTGAGGTCACATCTAACCTACCCTACTAATGCCACTCTTCTTACACTTATGTTCATAAAAACCCTAGCGAGAATGGAGGCTTATGGTTTCATAGTGAAATTATTTAAAATGAAGCATATATAATAATATATGTCTGGGTCACATAGGTATATGATTCCCATAATAGAGTGAAGGTCTACCCCAGGTTTCACTATTTTATCTACATAGGTTCAATAACATTACACAAAAGGTCAATAGTGTATTGTGATATTGGCAAAGAAGGTCATGTTATTATCTAAAGAGGGTTTTGACACCTATTTTCTATTTATGACACTCTGACCTACTCCTAGATCAATTTTCAACCTACCACTTGTCTATCTCAGTCATATTTTCCATCTAAGTACACCTTTTTCAATTCATTTCTATTTATAGGATAAGCAAATAAATGAATTATTATACAAATCAGTGGTTGTTGATACTGTAGCATTTTATTCCTTGATTTACATACTTAGCTCTTTTATCCATTTAAGGTTTTACATTAATTCAAAAAATAGTTAAATTAGTTTGTGAACCTAACTTACTTTGAATAAAATACAAATCCTAGCCCTAGATGCTTTTAGGGTTTGTATCCTTGTATTTCAAGTTTACATTTGTTGTGTTATGCTTTTTAAAATTCATATATTCTATTTAAGCAACACTCTTTCATTTTGTTTACTATATGCCATCTCAAAAAAAATTATCTCTTACTTTAAGAGGTGTTAGGCTTAGTGGTAATCACATTGAGAATACATAGACTCATTCAGTTTGATCTTATACCATGGTTAAATAACTAGTTACAACCCCCCAAATTGATCCTTCACATCTTAATTATGTGGACTTTAATGATAATACATTAGAACATGATAAATACAATTAAGATCTTAATTATACACAAGAGGTCACTCATAACACACTTTACCCTCCATGATGATAATATTATAATCAATAAGGATGAGATCTTATAAATTTTTAGAGATAGACTTCGGGAGTAACACCATGATCATGCATAAATTTTGTAAGATATATTGGAAATAAATAACACATCACTTGGTCAATCATATAACCCCAAATATTGTAATATTGTTACACATAATATGGGTCAAACAATATTTTACAACCTAGTATAACTAGGCAAATCTCACCAATGGAAACACCTCTTATGTCTAGTATAATCCCCTAGGTAGGAGAGCCATTTTTTGCAATCCAAGGTGTTATATCTTCATCAAGGTGAAACTAGGCCATCTCATGCCTTAGACTCTCGTGTTATCCTACATACACCATTGGAATATCATATTGTATCATCTCTCTTTCCATCCAGATTTGTGTAACACAATCTTACTCTGTATAATGGTAAGGGTGACCTAGAGCATCATCTAGATGCTTATAATGCCACTTTTTTGGACCATGTGTCCAATGATTGGCTCTTGAGAAAGTTTTTCCCTCATAGTTTAAATGACTAGGAATTAAAATGGTTATATGATCTACCTAGTTAGTTCATTACATAATTTAATCCACTCACATATATGTTGTTGGCAAAAAAAATTATCAACATCAGTGACAAAATTTTGTAGGTTCAAGTTTCTCAACTAAGACAAAAATCTAATGAGCCTATAACTGAATATGTCTTGCAATATAAAACCATATTAACAAAGATGATTATCCCCATGTTAGATAGATAACTTTAGTACATATTCAATAAAATCTTATTACCAACATTACATGAATTTATATTATTTAAAATATTTCTATCATTTAAAAAATTATGCCATATAATGAAGGAATGGGAAGTAAAACTTATCTCCATGGGTATGTTAAAGTACACAACTAGATCGAATTCTAATAATAAGAGTTCAAATAAGCTCCCATACAAGATAAGGTCTAATGACAATAATAATGATCAAAAGATAAAATTCAACATAGCCTCAGATCCAACTCCTCATTTGGATCTATCAAATATTCCAAGGAGACCTTTTATGAATCTTCCTAAATAACTAACTTGCATTCTATAGTGAATTTTGGAATTCAATTTCATATCTCTCCCTCATATCAAAGAGGATGATAGGACTAGGCCTCTTCCAAATAATTATTATTCCAATGCATTTTTTTATTATCATAGTCCCCCTACCATACTACAAATAAATGCATTAGCTTAAAAAATCCAATATTTGATATAGGATAATATCATTGATGTGAGCACTCCTAAAAACACCCAAAACACAACTAATTGAAGAAAAATAAATTATTTTTTAATCCATTTCCAAATCATATGAATAATGAGATAATAGACACTTCAAGTGTTCATTATAATTATCAGGCATGTCTGCCACCAACATCATATCATACTCATATAATGGATACACACCTTATACATAATATCATTGATGTGTATCATACTATAGTGCCAACTACACCTTTTATCACTTTCTTAGAATAGGAGATCATTGATGATGAATTACATTTATATTCACTATTTGCATGATCTTACATTGATCATCATACTATTTATAGTGTCATGGTTAACAATGGCTCAAGAATTAATATGTGTACTATTACACTTCTAAATCACTTGGGTTATTCAAATAAAGATATTTATTTGATAGATATAGTTATTTATGGATTAATTAGCCATGTCTATATCTCCATTGGGGAGATTGTACTTCTATTATAGGTTAGTCTCATACATTTGGCCACTAAATTCATAGGTTTACCTAGTACTGAAACATTCAACATGTTATTAGGAAGGCCTTGGATATAGTATCTTCGAGCCATCCCCTCAATCATACATACATGGCTTAAGTATATACATACTAATTACATTTTATAGTTAAGGGACTTCCATATAATTATCCTTTACCTACTCCACATCCAAATACATATCAATCACTAATAGTTCCATTTATTACCACACCTTAGTTATCAGTTGGGCCACCAATGTAGGTGATGTATACTTCTATAAAATTACCATATTCACAAACTCTCCCATAGATACTTTTATTAGAGATACCCCTATGTCATAGAAATGATATGGATTTTAGAGAGCCTTTTTATAACCCTTTCACACATAGATAAGTGTTATTGAGTCCCCAAAAGACTCCACATAGATAATACATGTTATTTACAATGTATTCCATCAAATGGGTCCCCAATATCCCCATAGTTCATAAGATAGTTCAATCAAATCCATATATTCAAATCCAAACTTCACAATTAGCTTCAACTATAGATTATTAAGTACATTTGAGTCCCAGATCTTAGATACTTTCTCACACACCACATGTGGTCATAATTATTTTAATTGAAAAATGTCACCTTTATAATTATTATCTTGTAATACTCATTGGTTAGTGTGTTATCATGTTACTTGTACATAATTTACTTTATCTTGATCCTTGTATATAGTTTTATTTTCATGTTTATTGTATGTAGATTAGACTAAAAAATATAAAAATAATATAATGTGCTCAAAAAATACAAATTTTATATTGTATGCATTTCCATGTTTAAATTAATTATAATTAATAAGTACTACATATGATATATATGTTAGTATAGTCAATGTTTTCATACATACATGCTTCACTTGTTCCCTATGAGTGTTCATAGATTATTATAAGTCTCAGTTCCTCTACATAGATCCATATTTGCTACCATCTACCCATTGGGGGCACATACACATATACACATATTCAACATCAACTTATCATCCTATTAGGGGCATCATAGACATAGTTTCTAGTTTACCATGCTATTTTTTCTATACTCCATATCAAAGATTTAACATTGATTGTATATTGATATTGATTATCCTTATTACACCAAATTTTTATCAACTACTACTACTATAAATTCAACTTTTATACATATTTTTCTTATATATAATTATACAACATTATTAGATAGGGTCCCTAGGAATCTTTTTAAAGGAGATGTACGTCAACTAAAACCTTAGTACAACTTACCATCCAAAAATATATGGACAAATAGAGAGAGAGAGAGAGTGAATCATATATTTGAGGATATTGTGAAGATGTATTATATGGACCAACAATAAAAATGAGAATAATACTTACCTTTGGTTGAGTTTTTTTTATAACACCTCATTGCAATTAGCTTTGAAGATGGATCCTTTTGAAGCAGTATATGGTAGGAGGTGCAAAACACTAATCATCTAGGATAATTTAGAGGATAGATTGGTATTTGGACCTGATATGATTGCTTAAATGAAGGATCATGTTAATTTAATAAGACAAAGATTGGATGAATCCAATGACAATCATAAAATCTATGTTGATTTGAAAAGGAGAGCTAGGCAATTCTCAATTGGAGATAAGGTTTTTTAGGGTCAAACCCCAAAAGAGTTATATTAAGTTTGGTAAATCAATAAAATTATCACCAAGATATGTGGAACCCTTCAAAATTTTATAAGTGATAAATATTATTTCTTATAAAATTACTTTTCCACCAACTTTCGAATAAATACATAATGTTTTTCATGTATCTTATCTTAATAAGTATATCCCTAATCCTTCTCATGTCTTGGACTAGAATGAATTACAGATTCTAGATCCAGTCATGGTCATAATAGAACCAATTAAAATAATTGATACTCATAAGCTTAGATTATGTAATAAGGAAGTGTCATATTTCAAGGTATAGTGGGACTAATCTATTAAATAGAGTGCCACATGGGAGGATTATGAGGAGTTCTATATGTTGTTTTCTCATCTATTTGAATAATTTTATGTTCAAAAATATTATTTATTTTCAAAAAAAATGTTTAAAATAAAACTCATCAGGATAATGACCTATTTTAGGGGGGAAGATGTCACATCCTATACCAATCTTAAAAAACTTCATTAATATCAATAATAGAAGTGAAACTAAGGATTATTAGTTTTTAATTTTTATGTTATATTTGGAAATTTATGTTGTATAGTTGAAAGTTGTACTATTTTATGTCATGAATAGTTATGAGATACTCCTATATGAATTTGGATTTAAATTATATTTTTGTGTATTGTAATTTGATATGGATGTGATTTCATTTACAAATTTGATTTTGAATTTATAGATGTACCTAAATTCTTAGTAGTTTATTATTTCATTGCAGGCTCAGACTAACTAAAGTTTTATTGACCGAGGTGTTTTCAAGACTATCTTTCCCTCATAGAGTGGATTAGAGGGACAATATTATAGGGGAGGAGGATTCATATATCAGCATTGGGGATATAATGATTGGAACTAAACCAAAACACACACACTTACACTCTTGATTGCTTAAATGAATTTAATGTTAATGGTGTTCTATGAATGTGTTGAGTGTTTACTTTTCACTAGCTTTATCTATGGTTAATATTGCATGTTTGTTGTAGTCATTTAAAATGTCATTTAATATAATGAGTGTCAATTGAGACTACCCTATCCTTAGTTTATACCTAGACCCATATTAGGGCATATTTTGATCTTTTTCTAGCTTCTATGTGCATCTTTCCTAGTCCCAAAAATACCAAAGGATATCCTTTTTTAGATTCTATGTGCATCTTTCCAAGGCCCAAATATACCAAAGAACATATTAAGCCATCACCTATTCATCCTAGATCCTTTCTCACATATGTCAGCCACCTAGATAATAGAGCATCCCCTTGGGTGTATATTGTAGTATGTTAATGTAAAAGGAGGCAACACTATTGACCATTATCTTCTTTCACCCCATCATATATATTTAAACTCCATAAAGTGTCTTAGGGTCAGTCTAGACTCATTTAATGCCTTTAATAGCATAAAAACACTATATAAACACTACTCCCATTCATTTATCCCTTAGATGGAAATTCCCATGAATAATCTTAGAAATAGTTATGAAAATTAAGGCCATTAATATCTATTTACCCCTATTTCTACATACATCCATCTATAACATCCTAGAGCTCAATTTTACTCAAATTTATAGTTTCAAGTCACACTCAAAGAATTCAAATTGGCATTCATTAGTAGGCATACTATCATCACTCTCACTTAGACTAACACTTATATTAGGAGAATATCATTTAGCTTGATCCCCTTTAGAGATATTAATATATAGTAAATGTTCATCACATGGGGTGTTGAGGTCACATCCAACCTACCTATTAATACCACTCTTCTTACATTTATGTTAGTAAAGAACCTAACAAGCATGGAAGCTTAGGGTTCTATTGACTAATTTTACCCATAGGCCCAAATAAGTCAACCCCCATAGATATGAAAAGTTTTCATAAGGTTCTCTAAGTCTTATAATGTAAATAAGGTTAAGTCATATTTTGAGGGTCATATAATATGTTTTCACCTTGGTCATATTTGTCCTTCTTTTCTTATGTCATCTTATTCCATATTTTGGTCATTTAATTACATATATGGGTTTCCACCAAAGTAAAAAGGTGTTAAGATGAAATATAATGTAACAAATATTAGATATGTGTTAGACTAGATGGGTATTTTTAAACTAAAAAATGTAGGTTCAATGTTTAAAGAAGGAGATCAACTATAAAAAGAGTAGATTCAAATAGTTTTACAAAATAAATGATGCATTTGACATGTGTAAAGGCTTAATGATGGTGTGTTGATATCCCCATAGGTTAGTTTTAGGTTCAAGAAGCTTAAATAGGTTTAAATTCAATTAAAACTAGTCTCTCTCTCTCTCAACGCTCTCTTGGACAAGTCAAAAGATGTCAATGATTTTTAGTTAATATGGACAAAAGAATATTTATATTGAGTGAAATTGGGGGATGTTAGTAGTACTCATGGGATCTCATTACATGGTCATGGTCTATGGATTAGTGGTTTTTTTCATGAATAATCACTGAGATTGTTAGCACCTCCAAGTTACCTGCATATTCCAAACACCTCAATTTTATCCTATGTTTGTATTAACCCATGTCAACCAAGTATTATATATGGAATTGAAGATTATTTTCATCCTATTCATGTTGGTTTCAACCTATTTGGGAATTTTTTATATGAAGGAATAGGTAGAAGTATCTCTCTTGTGCTAGAGGTGAACACTAATGGTCTATAAAACATTGTTTTCATAGTTGCAGAGTTTATCCTTATGCAAGTGGATTTAGATCAAAGGTAATAGAATCATTTTAAAAACTTAATATAATGATTTATCTAATTATTTAATGAAGTTTTTATTTAATAGGTCCTTAAGGTACTAAAAGATAATAAAGGATAAATAATCTTAGGACCTAGTAAGATAACAAGATTGTGACTATGTAGTCAATATAGGCAGAGTGGTAAGATGTCTTGAGAGTAGTTTAAGGTTGGTAAAGTAGTGGAAGAGATATATTTTGATATAGGATTGACATTGTAATACATCATGAGGTAGTATAAACAAAAGATAATCCAAGACTATACATAATTAAATTTCTTAACAATGACTTACAGTCAAGATGAAAGTTTGCCTTAACAAAGGGGTTCATGAGTTTTTGAACCCTTAGAGCCACTAATAATTCAGTGATAAATTTTATATATTTTTATAAAAACCTAAAAGGATCTATACATAATCACACTCAACCTTATAGATAATCATATATAGCTAGGGGTCAAGAAAATTTTAAAGTGAATAGTTTTACCTTAACTTCTCCAAAAAAGATTCACTCATATACAATGACAACTATTAGAGTGTCTATGAATTCTAGATAGGTTTTATGGGTTTGTTATTTTAGATTAGATATAGAAGTCACATCTTGACATAGAGAAGGTTGATTATCAATATATATTATGGTTGATTATGGTTTTCAAATTAGATAATTTTTTATTGAAAAATTCAAAAAACTATAGTGCTTGGAGGTCAACATGAGCCAAAAGAACGTGTAACTTTCACACATATAGCATAATGGTGATAGAGGGATGTGAGCATGATTCCAAGGCATGATATAAGATAAAGCAATAATGAGATGACATTAGTTACCTTAGAAAAAACCAAAATTTTAAAATACAATTGTCATAATTGTATTACCACCTACATGAATCTTTTGAATTCTCTAATGCATATCTACAGTCTGACTACATACTAGTTCAAGCTAATGAAGTGTAGGTGTGGAAGGTTGAAAGAGGTGTAAGGTGGGTGAACACATTGAAGAAAATATTAATATTATGAAATAACATTTAAACCTGATTCTTATATTTAAATAATTAAACAAAATGTGAGTAAGATAGGTTTTCAAACCTCAAACTTAGTCAACCAAAAACACTACATATAGTCACAATTTTAAGAAGCTAGTATTGAGAGATTGAGGTGTAGAAGTATATTGGAGCATGATAAAGTTTTGAAAATTAACAAATAGGTCTATAATGAGTTTTTAAAACCATCCATGGTCTCATTTGAGTCAGATGAATAGGGGAAGTGTCTTCTATTTTATCTTACATAGAGGGCACTTTATAGTTAGTGAAATTTACAGACCTAGTATACATGAATGGAAAGAGGATGAAATTAAGAGTCTATAAGAATTGTGAGGAGATGTATATGTTTTTAATGAATATGAATAAATATTTAAAATTCCATAAAATCATTGGAATCACTCAGAAGTGGTCATATGTAGTCAAACACAGTCTAGGTCTATTGGGCCTAAAACTAGGGATAAAACCTCAAGGTGCCTAAATTCACTCATTTGATCCTATGATATTTAAAAACCATTTAATAATATTTATTGTAGAGTGAAGGGTTTGAAATAACCATTATTTTTTAGATAAAAAATAAAAATTAGTCATTTTGGCCTATTTTCCTCTTAGGGGTACCCAAAATGCAAGTAGGATCTTGAGAAGATAGTTTATTTCGCTCATATATATATGAAGGAGCTGATGGTACCTCAAAAATATAGGGGTAGTTGATGAGGGTAATGAGCTTAAAAATTTTTGGAATTTTTTCAAAGGTTAAACATCTAAACTTTATGAATTAATGTTAAGAACCAAAATGACCTAAAACCCTCTCAAGAATCCGATGGAGAAAAAATGAAGAATTATTCATCTAGGAGGAGTAAATGGATTGGAAAATGTTTTGGACATGCTTGTAACTATCTCAATCTCCTCACCATCTAGTTTTTTAATACTGTCACTTATATGGACATGCCTAATTTTCTATTTTCTACAAGTTTTGAGGTAATCTAAAGGTATATAAGGGAATAGATAGGTTAAATCCATTATGGGAGGTGTGTGGGGAGTTTTCCTAACTACTCATACTCAATTATCATCTCATTTATGCATGTAAATTCCTCTAATAAGTTAGTCACTATAGGTTGTCTTGGACATAATAGTGAGAAAGTGAGTGACTACCAAAATTGGGGATGATAAGTGTGGTTTTGAGTTATTTTAAGGTCTACCTAATGAAATGAAAGGAAAAGAGGTTCTTAATAAGTTTCTAACACATATGTAATGAATCTCCTTAAATTGGTATAAGTCATCTAAGTGACAAATGTGAGAATTACGGCTTAGAGGGCTAATGAGTTAATGCAAGAAGGTAAGTAATAAGTGGTAAGAAGAAGATCATCAGTTAGATAAGTGTATAAGGACATGCACCAATCATACTTCTACCTAACTAGGTTAGAGTATGTGTGTCAAGAAATTCTAAGGTAGTTCCAAGAAGTTAAGCAGACTAATCATTGAGATGAGAAGTTTCAAGAAAGACATTAAGTTTCCCTTCACCAACTTCAAGAATATATCACGTTTGTGATTGACATATGTCCAAGAAGACATCATTACCTATTCTCTAACTCTCTTTTATTGAATTGTAATTAGCTTTCAAGCCTTGACAATTGGCCTTATGACTATTCAATTTCACTTCTTCTCTCTCCTCTCCCATGCTCTATATATTGAAGACATTTTGGCATTGTAAAGGGATCCACACCTGGTATGGAGAAGCCCTACTAGTTTGAACACTATATTTTCCTTTGAGTAAATATTTCCAATCTGGTTTTGAGTTCATAGCTTCTTATCTAACTGTGTGAAGTAGTGCATAGTATGACAATTGATAATCATCTATCCTTGTGTTCTCTTTACTCTTTCATGTTTGGTTTAAGTATTTTTCTCTCTAAAATAGGTCACATGAAGTGTAGTTAGTGTATTTATCTATCTCTAAGTGTAAATAATAACATTAAATTATAAAATAATACCTATTATTAATTCACCTTAAGTACTACAATGCATATCACCTCCATGTTTGGAACACTTATGTTAGATCAATCTAGGATGTTAAATCTAGTATTGTGAGTCACCTTTCATAGTGTAAGTATATGGTAATATATTGGAGATAAATCTCATGTATCACCTCATTATAATAGGTTACTTTCATCTTTCCTTCGATCTCTTTCCATCCAAACAAACAACTAGTATAGGTGATTGATATCAAATACTAATCTAAGGAGCTAGCCCTTCAATATACATGTTTACCTCTGCTATAGGCAACCCACATGCCTAGAGGTAATCCAATGTTTCAATAAATTTTTAGGAGGCTTGAATAACCTCTCTAAGGAACTACAAAATTGAGTGACAATAGGTTCTATAGTGAAATAAATTAAAATGAAGCATAAATGAAAATATAGGTCTAGGTCATGCAATCATAGGATTTACATAATAGAGTGAAGATCTACCCCAAATTTCACTATTTAATCTGCATAGGTTCAGTAACACTACACAAAAGGTCAATAACCTAATACACTATTGTAAAAGAGGGCCACATTACTATTTGAAGAGGGGTTTGACACCTATTTTATTCTTATGACTCTTTGCTCTACTCTGGAATCACTTTTCAACTTACCACTTGTCTATTTCAATCATATTTTCCATCTAAGTACACCCTTTTCAATTCATTATTATTTATAGGATAAGCAAACAAATCAATTATTATATAAATCAGTGGTTGTTAATATTGTAGTATTTTATTCCCTAATTTACAAACTTGGCTCTTTTAGATACTTAAGGTTTTGCATTAATTCCCAAAATAGTTAAATCATTTGATGAACCTAACTTACTTTGAATAACATCCAAACCCTAGCCCTAGATGATCCTATGGTTTATATACTTATTTTTCCTATTTACATTTTTTGTGTTAGGGTTTTTAGATTTCACATATTTTTTAGCAAGACTCTTTCATTTTGTTTACTATATGCCATCTCAAAAATTTATATCTCTTCCTTTAATACGTGATAGGCTTATTGGTAATGCTATTTATCATACCTAACTTCCTTCCATTTGATTTTATACCATGGATAAAGGACCAATTAAAACCCACCTAATTTATCCTTCACATACTGATTATGTGGAATTTAATGATAATATATTGAAACATGAGAAATATAAACAAGATCATAATGATACACAAGAGGGGACTCAAAACATACTCCCCCTTCCATGATGACAATATTATAATCAATAATGATGATATATTACAAAATTTTAGAGATAAAATTTAGGATTAGCCCCATAATCAAGCACAAATTTTTAACCTATAGTGGAAATAAGGAACAAATCACTTCATATATCTTCTAACCCCATATATGTTAATATTATTACACTTACTATGGGGGTAACTTAGATTTTACAACCTACTATAACTAGGCAACTCTCACGAGTGTAATCACCTCATATGGTTATTATAATCCCTTAGGTAGAAGATTCATTCTCTGTAGGCCAAAGTGTCACATCTTTAGTAGGGTGCCACTAGACTATATCATGCCTTGGACTCTCATGTTATCTTACATACATCATTATCATATCATAAACTAATAACTGCATTGCCATCCAAATTTTTGGAACCCAAGATTAATTTATATAATATTAATGGTGAATCATAGCATCATCTACATGTTTTTCACATAATATTGTTGAGAATTATTCCTATTGTTGAATTTTGGCATTGATGTTATCATTGATGTCAAAGGTTATTAAGAATGGTGTTCATGAGGTCATTAAAGAATTTTATTATTTGATATAATCATTGATAAGTATGGAATTATTTAAGGATCATCTAAGACATATGAGTAAGGTATGAGAGCATCAAGAAGTGTTTCAAGATCAGTTGTCAAGTTCCAAGAGCTTAAGAAGCCTAGTCATGACACTGGTCATTACATGAAGAGACCTTGTGAGAAGGTATGAGCTTGGTGTCCTGGTGAGATGGATGCATAAAATAATAATATGATGTATGAGGTTATTTGATCATGCATATGAAGCATTAGAACACTCATGAAGGTCTCAAAATGAGCCTACAAGGGTAGGACCTACATACCCAGTATGCAACTAGACCCTACTTAGTCTAATGAGGCATCATGATCTATTTTTGAGGCATATGAAGGATGTTTGACATTATTTTATCATGTGAGATGTTGTGTGAGCATGTAAGTGAGGTGTAGAGTGCATGAAAATAAGCTTGAAGGTTAGTTTTAATTCCTAATGTGGTTTACAAGTTGAGGACTAAACAAGCAAAGAGAGAGATGGTGGCCAAATGAGGTATGAGATTAAGATTTAAAATTAATAATGAGTATGTGATAATTTTAAGTGGTGTGATAGGTTTTCCCAGGTGTTTTGACCAAGTTTAAGGTTAAATTTTATAAGAAAATGCATAAAAAGTGTTTTTGAGGTCTCTAGAGTGCACAAAATGAAGGGTTCTCAATGTGAGGACTTTGAAGTGTTCATCAACATGTGTAACATCTACATAGGAACCTGATATATTGAGGAGATATGGGGAAGGCTTGTATTATCAATCAGACTTACACCCTTATGAAGGTATTTTTAGGCCTTCACAGTCTACTAAAACATGGAAATATTCCTAGGCTATCGGTGACCTAATCAACAGATTGAATCTCTAGATTATAAGGGATATCTCCATTTGGTGTATCACTTAGGATCCCTGATCTATGCCAAAAATTACTAAGGAAAAGGGAAAATGGAAAAGGTAAGAAAGAAACTTGAAGGGAAATCCTATCTATGATGGTGATACATCAAAAATATGACCTTCATCTACTTGGCATGCACTAAGAATATGAATAATGATGTGAATCTAATTACACTACTCAAAATTTAGCCTCAAAGCATTAGTATTTCACATAGGGGATTGGAATTGTGCATGATATAAGGTAATTGTTCAATAGGTCTGTCAAAGACACTATAGAGAGCTTGCTCTTGCCATACAAACAAGATGATAGAGCATACTATGAAACCTACAAGGATGATCTTAAAACCTAAAAATAGGTATAATGGAAAGGATAAGATGAGAGGAAGACTTAGATATCACTTTCATCTCCTAATAGACCATGAAAATACACTAAAACACAATATTTTGAGGAGATATGACCTCTATCTTATTCATCAAAAGAGGTAAAATATAGATGTTCTCTCAACATGGAAAACTTGAGTGATACAATAGCTTGAAAGGTTGTATATATAGAAGAAAGGATAAGAGAAAAAAGGGAATTGTGTGTTAGAGTGGGGAACTAAGATAAGAACATAACAATAACTATAGATCACTCCTTATTATTCCTAAGCTCCTCAATATTCAAAGCATGCAATTACTTTGATCCTGAGATTAACCATCCAAAATCACCACAAATATCCTCAAGCCCCTCATGCATTCAAGTCCATTTTGATAGAATTGACAAATCCATGTCTAAGGTAGTTGCATGTCTCTACCAAGTATGAATGATTTTATTCTTGCATTTAAAACTTGGCATATTCCTTATTGTAGTCTTGGATTCCCATGATCGTTGATATTTGATCACAAGATCTTGACAAGTGTCATCCTCATGGAAATTTTGGTGAACCCTTTGAAAAATTGACCTTTGCAAATGGTTACTTATCAGGGATCAAACCTTATGTATGTAGACCTGTCATTTATTATTTAAATCCTAATGTCTATTTGTTGAGGCTGAAGTTGACATCCACACAATTGTCATCAATTCTTTTGGATTTTTTCTTCTTGGCCATTTCTTATGCACAATTCAAGCTTATTCCTTCAGAAGATTTTTTTCAAATTTCCTTGCAGCCTTTTATTTTCCTCTTTTTCATGAACTTATTTCCTCTCAAAGGAATGCCTTCAACATTTTGAAAATGGGCTTCTCTTTCAGACAATTTGTCTTTAGCTTATTACTTCAGCATTTTCATTCTGAAAGAATTCATTCAGACTTCTCTCCCAAAAGACATTCTTTGACTTTTTTCCTTGAACAATTCCTTCAAATAAAAAGTCTGAAGGAAATTATGTCTTCAATATTTTACAATGGACATCTCTCTTAAAAGAATTCATTTAAAAAATTTGGACTTAAATAATTCCTTCAAACTTTTATTTGAAAATGGTGTTAAGCACGGGATATACTGAGAGGGGGTAAATCAGTATATCATATATCTTATTAAAACTTTCCCTTTATCAAATTCCACTTAATAAAACATTCAAGATATGAAATAAAACTCAAACAATAAACATCACACAAGATAGAGAGAGACACCAAATATAACGTGGAAAAAACCACGGAGAACAATCTCAAGTATATTCATGAGAAACAACCCACATGAGCACCATACCCCTTTGCCGATTACCACCCTAGCTACAATTTGTGAGCACCAACCCATAGGAGCTTCAAACCCATTTGCTGAGCACCAACCCAGCAACTATTCATGAGCACCAACCCACAGGAGCACCAACCCCTTTTCTGAGCACCAACCCAGCAACAATTTGTGAGCACCAATCCATAGGAGCACCAACCCCTTTGTGTATACCACACACCTATCTCTCAATGTTGTTATCTCAACAAATGATAGATCAATACAACATCTCCTTCTTCTCTCTCACCTTTACTCTTCTAAGCTATATATAACAAATATAAATCATATTCATCTCTCACAATTTCTCTTCCAAGCTAGATATTAAAATATCAAATCAACCTCTATCTTCCATATGAAAAATGGCTTATCAATCCTTTATTTATAGCTTTCCAAATGACCTTTGGCCTTCCCCCTTTGTGACCCTTCAATCCTCATGGAAAATGGCACCAATATTGGATGACCCTTCATATTCAAGCCTTTGAAAAGTCATGTGATGACCCTTCATGACCAAAAACGTCCTTCCCACTTTTGTCCTTATCTTTGGTGACTTTTCATATTCCTCAAAGTGTCCCTTCATGAGAAATTGCATCCTTACTCTTTTGTCTTCACTTGGTGACTCTTGGTATTCCCCAAGATGATTCTTCATGGGAAAATGCATCCCATCCTTCTTTTGTCTTTACCCCATGGATCTTTGACTTTTCCATGGGCCCTTCTTTTATCTCATATGCAACCAAAAATATATTCGTTAATATTAAATAAATATTAACTCATATTAGCCAAGATATATTTATTACAAACAACATTAAATGCATTGGGGCCTTTATCACCAATAATGCTAAACCTTTGACATCAATGACAATATTTCCAACAAATGGACCTTAAAATTTTTGAAAAGTGCCCCTCTTTCTACTTGAAATTCCCTTTCTAAAAGGAAAGTACCCTTTGGCTTTCTTGAAAATGACCCCCTTTTTCTGAGAAGTGCCCTTCAAAGTTTTTGAAATGGACCCTTTGGCTTTCTTGAAATGGTCTTTCAGAAACCTTGAAAATATCTTTTCTAAAAGGAAAGTACACTTTGGAATTTTTGAAAAAAAAAACCTTTAGAATTTTTGAAAAGAACCTTTCAGAAAAAATGAAGTTCCTTTCATAAAGATATCCTTCAAGAAAATTCCTTTATACAAAATGTCTATAAAAATTATTGATACTTAGACAAAAACCTCAAAAACCAAAACTCCAATAGAATGAAAACTTTGTGAAAAAGAGTCTCGAAATAAAATAAACTTGTACTTTTGCTTCATCAATTTTCTTGAAAAACTTGCTCCTTTCACTACTCTAATCAACATCAATACTTTCCTATAAAGAACAAGACAAGTCAAGAAAAAGACCCTAAATCACCTGAACAACCTTAAGACCTTTTAACCATGGATTCTTCAAGGACTTTTTAAGACCAATTATTGACTCATAAAATAAAATGGCATGGTATGCAAAGTTTTAAATGATAAGGGTGGCAATTTGACCTGTGGGGTCAAAATTGTCGACATTTTATTTTTAGTGACTCAATTGGGAAGTATGCCTACTATGCTTAAGAACCAGACCATCGACATGATTATTAGGCTCATAAAGTAATGAAAATTTTTATCCATGACTAAAAAATATCCTTTTGATTTTAAATAAGACAACTTTCCTCCTCCAAAATAAGAAGGGAAACACACAAAGCAGGGAAAACTAACTAAATAAAGCAAAAGTGCAAACAAAGCACTTACTAGGACAAAATAAAAACAAACTAATGTGTTTGAACAACACTTGGAGGAAAATAAACTAATTATGTATAATGAACCTAGCCCTTAGTAGTAATGTTTTAAATGTATCCCATTTATTGGGATTGGAAGCTCCTCACCATCCATCTTTGTAAGGTGGAAGGCATTGTGGGAATTGTAGTTGGAGATTTTGTATGAGATACTCTAAAGGGAGTCAAACTTATGTGCCTTCCTAATTTAGCTCTATCCTCATCCCACTTGAGGGCCAAATCTCCTTTTTTAAAACTTCATGAAGAATCTCTTTTGTCAAAATCTCTCCACTTGTGCTTGATGAGTTGCCATGGCTAGCATGGATTGATTTCTTATATCTTTAAAATCCATAAGCTTAGCATACTTGATCTCCATGGGCTCATTCTCTAAAAAATCAAGTTGATGTATTAGATCTAAAGCAAGAAACTCAAGAGAAACGGGTAACCTTGCTTTCTTACCATATACCAACTTGTATGGAGAGTTGGCTATTAATATTTTGTAGGTGATCCTATCATTCCACAACACTGACTTAAACCTGAGATTCCATGACCTCTGATTATCTTCAATATCCCTTATGATCCTCAATAGGTTCTTATTCATAGATTCATCAAGTCCATTACCTTGTGGATAATAGTTTGATAAAGTGCTAAGGTAAATCCCATGTTGGACAACCCATTGGCTGATACTATTTCCCACAAAATCCATTACATTATCAAGAATATTATTTTAAGCAACTCCAAATCTAGTAAGTAAATCTCCATAGAAATCTAAAACATTTGTTTTGGTTTCTTCTTTCAATGTCATTGCTTCTATCCAACGTGTGAATTAATCTATAGTAGTTAGAATCCATATATGTCCTAAAATCGAAGGAAGATTTGTGAGACCAATAAAGTCCATTCCCCATTAGAAAAAAGGCTGATCCACTGCAATTGGTTGAAGAGGTAAGTTTAGAAATTTTACTTTTCCTACAAACATAGCACACTATTTGCACTTCCTAACCCATGCATGGCAATCACCAAATATACTAGGTCAATAGTACCCACCTCTCGTGATCTTAAGGGATGTAGTTCTTTAAAAAAAATGTCTTCCACTATATCCATCATGAAATTATTCAATAAATCTTTAAGTTTGGCTTGGCTCAATACACCTTAGCAACATACCATTGATATCTTTCTTGAACAAAAAACCATCAATAAGTAAAAATGGAATTGATTGCAACTTAAAATATCTTCTCTTTGAAGTACTTATATGAGAGGGATAAATACCATCTTGGAGATATCTTACCAAGTCATGAAACTAGTTGGAAGGTGAGGTATGATGGGATGTAACCTCTTCATCATTTGACACCAAAATAACCTCATTGGTCTCTTACAAGTCTTGAGCTAGATGCTCTAAAAGTCATTTACCTCTAACTAGATTTATGATCTTAAATTCCACATCATACTCCATTACTTTGGTTATCCAACCAACTCTCTTCTCATTTATATCCTTGTTCAAAAGGAACTCCTTGATGCTTCGATGGGAAACCATTATAACTGAAAGTACATGCTTTTCAACAAAAGAGTACCTTATTTCATACTCTAAAGTACATTATTTTCAACAAAAGAGTACCGAAAGCACATGCTTTCCAAGACTTGACTAAATAAGTCTATTTGTTGCTTCAAAGATTCATGATTTTTTTGCATAAGAATGCTTTAAATGGTGTCCATGTTATCATATGTGTACAAAATAAAATCCTTTATGAAATTTGGATTTATAAGTCTAGGATCACTAGCTATGGAATTCTTAATATCCTCAAAAATATGTATTCCTTATTTAGACTAGCTGAAACTCTAATTCTTCTTAAGCATGGCTATAAGTGGCTTAGCCAAAATGGTGAAATCTGAAATATATCTCTTTATGAAATTGATTTTCCCAAAGAATATTTATACAGCCTTTTCATTCTTGGATAAGGAGAGTATGAGAATGGAGTATACCCTTTTATAATCTATGCTTAAACCATACTTTGAAACCACATGTCCAAGAAGCTTACCTTTATGAACTGAGAAGACACAATTTTTAGGATTTAGAGATACCCCAAATTGTCTACACCTTTAAAACACTTTCTTGAGATGAACCATGTGATCATCTGCACTCTTTGAAAACACTATTATATCATCCAAATAAACAAGTACAAACTTGTTAAGAATTCCTTGGAATGCCATATCCATGGCTCTCTAAAAGGTTTCTCTAGCATTGGATAAACTAAAATGCATATTTATATATGAAAATGTCCCCCACTTGGTTGTGAAGGCTGTCTTAAATTGGTCCTCTTCTTTGACCAAAATCTAATTTTAGCCACTATACCCATCCAACAAAGAAAACCTCTCTGAACCTATAACCAACTTTAAAATTAGTTCCATTGATGGCAATGGATAGTGATCTTTAAGTGCAGATTTGTTTAAATCATAAAAATCAACACATAATCTAATCTCACCATTATTCTTCCATACTAAAACGCGATTTTCCTCCCAAGTTGAGTGTTTGATTCAAAATATAATAGCTAACTCTATGAGCTTATGAAGCTCAGCTCTCATCAAAGGCTCAAGCTTAAGATTAGTGGGCCTTTATCTTTATCTTACTAGTTTAGTTTTAGCTTCTAACTCAATGGTGTGTTGAGCTAGACTTAGGTCAAATCCCTTGAGATCACTATATTTCCATGAAAATACATCAGTAAAACTTGTGCATAACTCAATGAAAGATCTATTTTATGAAGGAGTGCATACCTTACCCAAATTGAAATTCCTACCAGATGCAATATCTACATTGGCATAGTGCTCTTCTTTTGTTGACAAGGATGTCTTCTCTTTACTTTAACTCATCCTCACCATTAAAAATGTTCTCAAGTGTGACCAATCCCTTGGATAATTTATTCATTTTTAGTTGCACAATCTGATCACCAAATTGCTATAAATATTTTGATTATTTTCTTAATGAAAACTTGACCTCTTCTTGCAAGAACCTCACAATTTGATTGTCATATTTGAACACTTGTTAATTCTCATTATTATATAAAATAGAAGGCCTTACAACTACCTTTATGTGTGACTAATTTTTTTCAATTTTTATATTAGTTGGGATACTAAATTGTGCCCCAATGGCTACCAACCTATCTGCATGTTTATTCTCACCTCTTAGTATTACCTGAATGTTAAACACTTGAAAATATTCAAGTACCATATTCTATGCTTATAATATTTAAACAAAAAAAATTGCATATATTCAAACCTCTTACTTGGTGAACTATAAGTTCAGTATCACCAAAAAATTGTAAAGCATTGATTTTCATCTTCTTAGCCCACTACAAACTATGAACTAGTGCCTCATACTCTGCAACATTATTTAAACAACCAAATTGGAACTTAATATAAGATAAATACCTTTTATTTTTTGGAGAAACCAAAATCATTCCAGCCTTGGTACCATGTTTATTCCTTGATCCATCAAAGTACAATTGTCATAAACCTTTACTAGACTCATCATTCTTAACCATGGTTGGAATTGGTGCATCATTTTCATGAAGGTAATACACACCAAGTCCTTCTTATTCAAATAAATTATAAGGATCATGCTCATGAAAATTAAAAGTCCACTCATCAAAAAAAAAATTGGAGCTCCATCCAAAGGTGATTCTTTTTCAACTCCACTAGTTTTTGGTACCTCATCCGAGATGATACAGTTAGTGTTCACAACACTTGACACATAAGGATCCATATGGAAACATGAAATAGGTTAAGAATGAATCATTACCTTTGTACCATAACTATTTTTTAACATCAAATAAGTCCAATCAGCTAAAAAATATCCCCCAATCTTTGAGGTAAAGTCCCTTGAAAGACACATAGCAAAGTAAGGAGGCAAGACCATGACAACATTTTGGTGAATAGTAACATTGGGGTAAGCATGTAACATAAATTTTAGATATTTGATGATGCCTACCATATTTTTTGGTGATCCATCTAATTTCAATACCCCCCTAGAGTTTGGCTCATAAATAAGGCTAAGCTTGTTTGCAATCTGTTTAGGCATGACTGTACTACTACCTCCTCTATCCACCATATAGTTATGAACCAAAGTATCACCCACTATTAAAGAAAGGTAGAAAGGAGGAGTTTTATTTAATTTTACCTTAGTTTTATCCACCTTTACCATATTATTTACTTGATGTACTTGTTTATTAGTTGGTTGATCCAAATTAGCTAAGACAACACCTTCTTTCTCAACCAATTTTGGAGATAATTTGAGAGATAAAAGCTCTTAGATGAGCATATATTTTTGTCCTAGGATGGAAAGAGAATACCACATGTTAATTCTGATATTATACTTTTTCATCTGATCCACTACATTGAAATGAGACCCACCAACCTTTGGTTTCACTTTCTGAAGCACTAGCTCCTCATGAACTAGAGGTATTTGATGAACTTTACTAACTTCTATATTTTAATTTTTTTGAGTCATAAGGGAGGAAATTTACTATTTTTTACTCTTGGAAAAAATATTAGGATTACTTGAAGCATTTTTACCTCCTGAACCTCATCAATGGCTCTTATTTTATCTCTAGTTATAGCTACAACTTGACCACTTGTATTGTTAGTTTCAACACCGTAAGTAAAAGCAACATGATCATCCACTTGCCAATTTACATTAATAGCATCAATATACCCTTGATATTGTTGATTCTCTCCTTGTGATGCCAAACTTTTATCTTTGTACTGACCTCCTTGAAAAAAAAACTATTCTTGTGTCATTTGTGGCATAGTGATGTTTTGTGATACCAAGGCCTAGTTTTGAGCATCATTGGGATTTGAGGGTTGCCAGCCTAAATCCTAAATCAAGTTATTTTGAGGTGGGATGGGAATAATGTTCTTAAAATTAGAAGGATCATTAGGATCAAGGGCATCATATGGCTTAGTTGGAGTTATGGATCCTTGTGCTTGGTAAGGTGGTCTATTCTCTCTGAAACCATGATAAGGAGGTATTTGATCTCTAAAGGGAAGGTAGGTAGTATAATTTTGTTGTTGATATATCCTATTAGCCTGAAATTATTGCCTTTTGAGTTTTAATATTTCATTCCCAAAGTACTATAGCAAGATTTTTAACTCTCCTATCTCACTAGCTTAACTAATAGGGGCTATAATTTGAACTGGGGGGATGGAATAGGAGATAAGGATAGAATTTAAGGAATTTGAGAGGCTATAATAGACCTCAATTCTAAGAATATAGGCATTGGAAGTTTTAGAGAAAGCTTACCAGCTTATATCAAACTGTTATGTGCCCTTATTGCAGCCTCATAATCATTTGACAAAGTAGTACCACCCATTAACTTTATCATTACACTAATGTTAGAGTTAAGGGCTTTTAAATAATATAGGAATGCATATTCAAGGGATGGCCTACTCAACACAAGTATCTTGGTACATCTATTTTGGAATCTGAGATTAAAATTAGACATGAACTCATGAGGAGCTCTCTTTATGGTAGTTAATTATTCAACCAAAGAGAGGTGATCAGATTTATCCTCAAATTGCTTGACTAAGGCTGCACCCAATTCATCCCAGGTAGAAATGGAGTTTATTAGGAGGTTTATATACCATTTCAATGCTTTTAATTTGAAATAAGTAGCAAGTAATCTAGTAGAAACATTATCCTAGACAACATTAAGGACTAAATAGATATTAGCTACATCCTAGATGTGCTCGATAGGGGTTGTTTGATTTTATCTTGATAAAAATGGGATACTTTTGAGGGAAGACATAGGAATGCCATAAAATTGGGGTAAATTTAGTGGGATACCTCTATTAAATGGAATAAACACCTAGTTTTTGATAGCCATTTGGATAGTGGGGATTGGAGTGTTTAGAATGGTAGGATAATCATGAGACCAAAGTTGCTTTTAAGGATATGGATTTGTTCTACTAAACCTTGATCTCTTATATGATGTATAAGGTATCTTAATAAATTCAAAAGGAATACATTTACTAGTTAAACTTGTGATAATCTTTGGCATGAAATAATTGCTTGAATGATGTTATGAACTTTATAACTTGAAGAAACTTTAGCTTGTGATGAAGATGGATATTCTCCTCTACTATAAATGCTTCTCCTTAGCTCCAAAATTTAGGCATGACAAGGAGAAAGAGTGTCCCCTTAGCGTGCAAAAAACTATTGTAGTTGGAAGTGAGAGATTCTGAAAAACTCTCTCACAAGGGTACAATTTTAGCATACAATAATTTCTATCTAAGATCTTTAGGCATTAGTTTTGGAAGTGAGGGACAGTCCTTTATGAATAATTGTTAACACTAAAAACAATGTTAACTCTCTTTAAAACCCTAAAATTGACCTGATTTGAAATATTTTGTTATAAAGTGCTCAAAGTTTATTGGTATGGATAGTTAAGTAATTAGAGGTTGTATTAAACTCTGCCAGTCACATTCAGGTATGATTAGTTTATCAAGTGAATGAGTCGACCCTATAGGAAATGCCTTATTTATCAAAGATTTATTATAGTAGTCAGAGTTGAACAAATCAAAGTTACCAAATGGATGGAGAAAAAATATAAAGACTTATATTACATGGTGGGTTTTGAGCAAGTTATACACCTTAAGTGTGTTAAAATTGACATCCAAGTTAGCTAGTCGTTAACAAGCCTAATGGTGCTAACATACCTATGTGTTATCATTGATTAGTGACAAATCCAAGTACATGGATTAGTTTTTAAAGACATATAATACATTTTCATGTTGGATATATGTTTTTTAGATTAGTGAAAATTATGAAAATGTTGCTCATGATTTGACCTATTTAGTTTAGATGAGATAGTGAAGTACAAGAATATGAGATTGGTCTGCAAGACCAATATTACCATTTGACCATTTTATATATCTATCTAATAATGGTATAATGACCTCATAAGATCATATAAATTCATTATAATTCTCTAAAATTGGATTTATAAGTGTTTTAGGTCATTATTTCCATGATTGTGTTTTGAGGCTAGTTGGCAGTTCTGAGTGGGCTACTTGTAGAGAAGGGTGTGAGTCCTTTTGACCTATGTAATGAAGTATAATGAAATTTTTTAATTTATTTAGGTATTTATGGTTATATTTATATTATTTTTTCCATGGTTTTTTCACAAAATTGTGTTTTTTCTTTAGTTTTTTAAGATAGACTTTTTGGGTATGTAAAGGCCTAATTGTGAATAGTGCTAATGGTGTGTTTCAATTGGTGATTGGAGATAAAAGGTATAATTTAAATAGAATGAGATTATTAGGGATATATTTGAGTTAAATATGATATTTACCTATCGTATTATAATTTTTATAGTGATCTAAAGAGTTCAAAGAGTAACGTGTTCTAATGAAGGCTAATTAAATTAGGTCTCCTTAAGGCCTAAAAGGGTTTTGGTCCTATATTCTATGACCTGTTAGGTTGTGGAGCTAAAATCTTTACTAATGCAAACATGGAGAAGGCCATTAGAGGGGTTGCTGAAGGTTGTTGAGTATCAGAGCAACCGGCGTCGGTCTGATCAGCCGACGTCGGCAGGATAGTGAAGAGAAGCAATCGACGTTAGTCAGGGATCAACCGACGTCGGTCACCTCCAGGCAGATAGGGACTGACGTCGGTCACCTGTGTGGTTCGATTGTGAGATTATTACGGGTAGTTAGCTAACGAACCAAGTGTTTGCATGATTAGAGCTATTTTTAGACTGAGAGCTGTGGATCTAATTATTGTAATTAGATGTCTAATTATTGTTTGGATGAGATCTATATAATAGACTCATGGTTATATTGGAAAGGTGTTCTAGTTTGAGTTGAGCAAAGTTAGCTCCTTCTGTGTGTGAGGTGAGCAAGGGTGTTCCTCCTAGTTCCATAGTAGTACCAAGGTGGGTGCTGGTTTTGGAGAGTCAGCGAGATTCTTCAAGTGTGTAGGATCTTGGTCACAGGTGCATGGCCTTTATAGGAGATCTACATGGTAAGTAAGATCATTGATTTATAGGTGTATGTGTGTGCAAGGTCAAGGTTCACAGGTGTGCAGAACCAAGTTGATTTGCAGGTGTGTAAGATCAGATAAGACAGCAACAAAATAGGGAGCAAAATCAGGCAGGATCTACTTGGAGTATAGGTGTGTACTCAGATAGAGCAAAGAGGAAGGCAAGGGAGTTCCTTCCATAAGTATGGTTTGTTGAATGGCAGGTTGTTGTAGGTTCATGGGAGATCTACTTGAAGTACGTTGAGTACTTGTGGAGTGCATGGAGCACTTGTGGTGTGCGTGGAGCACAGGAGGTGAACACCAACTCTGTGTTTGAGTTGTGTGTTGGGACCTGAGAGAGAGAGCTTTGAGGAGATAATTACTGTTCACTTGAGGTGTGGGAAGCCTCTGAAGAGGTGGTGGAGAAGAAGTGGCATCTTCTTTATTGTATTCTTTTTTGTATAAGTATTAATACAAGTTGTGTATTGTCTCTCATATCATGTGTTATTCTGAATTCTAGTTACTTGTGATTCTGGTTAATTTCTGCATATTTAGTTGCTTGATTTGGTAATCAACTGTATGCTTCCGGTTTCACAGATCCTGACAAGTGGTATCAGAGCTAAGGTTTCAGGGAGCAGGTTTTGTGTTTGGTTACAGGTCACTCTCTGGGGTTTCTAATCGAGTGGGAGTAGAGCAATGGCAGATCAAAGTAAGCTAAGAATGGAGGAGTTGAAAAGCACAGATGGTCACTTACAGTCCCATGGAAAGAAAGAGTAGGTAAAAGATTATTGTTAGTTGGTATCAAATCAGCATGAAGGAACTAAAGAAGCAGATGTATTAGGTGTTGTTGCACAGGATGCTCTGGGAGGTTTCTTGGATAAAGTTGAATCTTGGATAAAATATTCGGTTGCCTCTTTCCATGCAGCCCCAGGTAGAGGAGCTGGTGAGCCTTGCCAAAGAATTGGCAAAGGGGAAGTGAAGCTAAAATTGCAGGTGACCAACACACAGGTGTTGATGAAGGTCATGCAGGTCCCAGGTTTGGAGATATGGCTAATTTCTTCAAAAATATTGGGTGATGAGAGATGCATAAGAACTCTCACAGTGGATGCACTTGAATTAGCTGGTGGTAAGAAAACAGGTACTCTTTATCTACTTGTTTATATTACTAATTCTTCTTTTGTTGTAGAGACGTGGCTTCATAGGCTTGGTCACATGAGTAGGAAGGAGATGCATGTTCTTAAGTGGAAGATAGATATATTTGATAGGCTTAAGAACTGGAAAGCCTTAGTGTTTATGGAGGAGATGGCGTATAGAAACCAGTGGATGGTGCTGGATACTTCTGAGCAGAGCAGTTTGGACATGGGTTTTGATTCAAAGGAGCTCGCAGGTAAAAATTCATCACTCACAGGCAAACACAGGTACCGATGTTGGTCAGGAGGAACCAGCATCAAACAGACAGGTGCCGATGTCAGTCATGTGCAGACTAAAGCCGGTGATGTCGAGTAGGGTAAGATCGATGTCAGTCAGGAGGATCGACGTCGGCAGTAGGTAAGACCAACATCAGTCAGAAGGACCGATGTCAGTAGTAGGGACACTGATGTTGGCAGGGTCGATAGTTAGGGACAGATGCATGGGAACCAACGTCGGTCAGATGCAGACTGTGGGGTGACCGAGGTCGGTCATTGTAATGGATTTTGGGTGGACAATGACCTGCCAAGAAGTCTCAAACACCCATACGGAGGATTGAAGACATAAGTAGGCCCTCAAATTCGTTGTTCCTCTTCTTTATACTTGTTGCTGATTGTAGAGTAGGAAGGATCCAGGAAACAGGTGAGAGCATGGCAGGGATATGATGCAGAACCAAATGGGAGTTTTGGTAGGGTTACCAGTGGGAAGAAAGCATAGAGACGAATGGATTCCTTAGTTGAAGAATAGAGTGAACGGACACGTGAGATGGAAGACTAGTTATATGGTCTTGAGGAGCTGCATGACAGTGGTACAGGTTTTGACAGGTGGAGGATGAAGCATGGCTTCAGTCAATGTCAGGTAACTACTGTGGTTTGCCTTACCAGGTGGATGATGAGTCATGACATCATTCTATTGTTGTATGTGGATTGTATGTTTGCTAGCAGGATTGTACATATAGGGTTTTGTTGAGCTAAGGGTAAGATTAGTTCAGTGGCATGTCATGAGGAGTTTGGAGTAGCGAAATTCTTTGACATGGGAGACATGGAGATCACAGGTTGATTTTGTCTCCAGTGGGAGCTGATGTGAATCAGGTGTTGGTGAGGTTCAGGATGCAGAGCTAGAGCACACTAAGGGCTGGACAGGTACAGTGTCCAAAATCACATGAGGTCTAGTATAGACTTGAGTATTCCCATGTAGTGGGAGCTGTCAGAGAGTTAGGAGCCAATTTAGGGAAGTGGATTCTCAGGTATTTGAGAGGGACCAGCAGTAGGGATTCATGCTATGCAGGGTCAGGACTTCACTACATGGGTTTGTAGGTTTAGATGTGGCAGGGTACTCAGATGATAGGAGGTACACCATGAGATGTGTGGTGGGTTATCTTCAGGATTGATCTTGAAGAGGGATACAAACCAGGAAATAGATTAGACAGGGTACAGGTACAGGTACAGTGCAGTTGTTTATCTCCAAGTGGGAGATTGTTAGGTTGTGGAGCTAAAAGATTCACTGATGTAGACATGGAGAAGGCCATTGGAGGGGTTGTTAAAGGTTGTTGAGTATCAGAGCAACCAGTGTCGGTCTGATTAGCCGACATTGGTCAGGGATCAACCGACGTCGGTCACCTCCAGGCAGATAGGGACCGACGTCGGTTGCCTGTGTGGTTCGATTGCGAGCTTATTACGGGTAGTTAGCTAACGAACCAAGTGTTTGCATGATTAGAGCTATTTTTAGACTGAGAGCTATGGATCTAATTATTGTAATTAGATGTCTAATTATTGTTTGGATGAGATCTATATAATAGACTCATGGTTGTATTGGAAAGGTGTTCTAGTTTGAGTTGAGAAAAGTTAGCTCCTTCTGTGTGTGAGGTGAGCAAGGGTGTTCCTCCTAGTTCCATAGCAGTACCAATGTGGGTGCTGGTTTTGGAGAGTCAGCGAGATTCTTCAGGTGTGTAGGATCTTGGTCACAGGTGCATGGCCTTTATAGGAGATCTACATGGTAAGTAAGATCATTGATTTGTAGTTGTATGTGTGTGCAAGGTCAAGGTTCACAGGTGTGCAGAAATAGGTTGATTTGTAGGTGTGCAAGATTAGATAAGACAGCAACACAATAGGGAGTAGAATCAGGCAGGATCTACTTGGAGTACAGGTGTGTACTCAGATAGAGCAAAGAGGAAGGCAAGGGAGTTCCTTCCATAAGTATGGTCTGTTGAACGGTAGGTTATTACAGGTTCATGGGAGATCTACTTGAAGTATGTTGAGTACTTGTGGAGTGCGTGGAGCACTTGTGGTGTGCGTGGAGCACAGGAGGTGAACACCAACTCTGTGTTTGAGTTGTGTGTTGGGACCTGAGAGAGAGAGAGCTTTGAGGAGAGAATTACTGTTCACTTGAGGTGTGGGAAGCCTCTGAAGAGGTGGTGGAGAAGAAGTGGCATCTTCTTTATTGTATTATTTTCTGTATAAGTATTAATACAAGTTGTGTATTGTCTCTCATATCATGTGTTATTCTGAATTCTAGTTACTTGTGATTCTGGTTAATTTCTGCATATTTAGTTGCTTGATTTGGTAATCAACTGTATGCTTCCGGTTTCACGGATCCTGACATGACCAAACTATTATAATTTTTTATTAATTTTTTTGGAATGTAATAAGACATATTTTATTGAAAATATAAGTGTTAAAGTGTTTATTTCTAACTAGGAGGTGTATGATCAAGAGTCTAGTATAAGAATAAGGCCTAATATGCCTAAATTGCTAGTTAGTGTATAAGTGAGTTGAAGCAAAATAAATAGCACTTTAAAGAGATAAAGGAGTTATTTGAGACCATAAACAAGGTGAAAATAAACTATCATGAAGATATAACAAGGGTAATATATATGGATATCAAGGTCAAATGACATAATCCATCTTGAAGAGACCTAGTTGAGAAAAGGAAACTAGAAGGCAGTTTGAGAGGGCTAAGAGTGTGAAGAACTAAAGAGGTGGTCATAATCAGTTGGTTGAGAAAAAATATGCATTAAAGGTGATAAATTCAATTATTTATCTAAGTTGGTTTTAATTTATTTAGGGTTTTGGTTCATCCTTGTAAGTAGGTGCTTGCTAAAGCCTAGTCAAGTGGGTGTTTGGCTAGTTGGAGTTGGGTTTTCAAACGAAATTGGTGCTTCACTACGTATTGATGTTTGTCTTATATGACTATATTCCATTTGAATCATCATTTTTCATTCTTCCCATTAAGGTTTTCCCACTCAAATAAGTGTTATGCTCTTGTCTCATGTTCATGGCTCTCAATGTGTTACTAGTTCACTATATTGTTTTAATAGCTCATGAATGATAAAGTAAAGTTGAAAAAGTTTTCAAGGATTGATTCACCCCCCTTAGTCATTATGATTCCAAAAATTAGTATTATAACATGTTAATTTTAAGATAACTATAAATAACTTGAAGGTGATCTTAAGAACCATAGGATGTCTAATGATCAATAGGAAGAAGACAACATGTATGATGAAGAAGTCTACTATGATAGTGAAGAAGGAGAATCTAAAGTAGACCTTGAAGCTAAGATCATAAAAGCCCTTGACGATTTTAAGCATCAAAATAAGACTATAATTTATCTTAGTATTCAATTAGAATGGGTCAACATAAGGTTTAAGTTAAAGGAAGATGAGTATGACTAGTTGAAGATAGAGCTAGATTCCTTGAAGGTTGAGCATCAATAGCTCATAAACAAAATGATCAAGTTTAAGAGAGAGTGTGAGAAGTTAGAATAAGTCTAGAGTACCAAAATTAAAATACCAATTAGGCATCCCAACTTAATAAAATATAAGTCATCATAGAACTATGGTAAGTATAAGAATGTTATTTTCTACATCTACCACAATATAGAACACATTTCAATATTTTGATCTAATAGAGTTAGAAGGATGACAAGATTTAAAAAGACATATGAAGCTCCTAGAGCACATAATAATAAATAAAAATTGGTATGGAAGCCAAAGCAAGTTAGGATGGATCATATTGATCTCAAGAGGTAAAATGGACTATTTTATAAAGAGGAAAAGAAGACCAAAGTGAATTCTATGCTAGCTCATACTGCCTTTCACATTCAAGATAAAGGAATAAAATGGTATATAGATAGTGGTTTCTCAAGTCATATGACATGAGACATAAATAAGTTTATTTCATTAAAGAATAATGTTTCAAGAATAGTTAGGTTTGGAGACAACATAACTACCAATATAGTTGTTAAGGGAGTCTTGAGTTTTGATAATGGAAAGATCAAGACACAAAATGTGTTGTATGTGGAAGGTTTTAAATATAACCTACTTAGTGTAAGTCAAATGTACAATCAAGGACACACACTAACCTTTCGTGATAAAAGATGTGAGATAAGGAGAACCAAATTAGGAAGGTTAATTTCCAATGCCAAGAGGACTAAAAATAACCTATATATATTGAATGAGATCAAGAAGGAGGGATGCTTCATGATCAAGATAGATGAAAGTTGGCTATGGCACAAAAGGTTAAGTCACCTATACTTTGACAAAATATTCAATATTAACACTAATAAGTGTGTGAAGAACATGCTTAAGATCATTAAACCTATAAACATACTTTATAAGGCATGTCAACATGGTAAGAAGACTAGAATAAGGTTCAATTCCAAGGAATACTCTACTAAAAGTCCCTTGGAGATAATACACATTGATATCTATGGGCCTAGAATAATTCAAAGCATTCAAGGAGATAACTACTTTTCATATTACTCATAGATGATTACACAAGAATGACTTGGGTTACATTTTTCAAAGAAAAATCAAAAGCTCTTAAAAAGTTCAAGGAATTCAAGGCTCTTCTTGAGAATGAGAAGAATGGGAAGAACAAGTTCCTAAGATTTGATAAATGAGGAGAGTTTTGGTCCAATGATATTTATGACTTATATGAGGTTCATGAAATAAGGAGACAATTCTCAGTAGCTAGGACACCTCAGCAAAATGGGGTAGTAGAAAGGAAGAATAAGATAGTTTAAGAGATGGCTAGAACTATGCTAAATGAATCTATAATATCTGGTGGATATTGGAGAGAGGAAATAAATAATATTATCTAAATTTTGATTAGAGTATAGATAAGGACAAATTTTAACAAGACTCCTTATGAATTTTGGAAAGGTAGACCTACCAATGTGGAACGCATTAGAGTGTTTGGGATCAAATGTTTCATCAAAAAAGATGATGAGGACTTGGTCAAGTTTGATTCCAGATCTGATCAAGGCATATTCTTAGTATAATCATTAATGATCTTAGCTTATAGATGTTATAACAAGAGACTACAAAATATAGTGGAAAGCACCAATGTGAAGATTGATGAGACATAAAAATCTCACTCACAGTTAAAGAACACTTTAGAGAATCTATAATTCAAGAATGAAGAGGAGACTATAGAGTTTGAGGATGAAGAAGAATTTAAAGAGAGATAGGACTCAAAATGACCCTCAAGACAAATTCAAAGAGATCACCCTAAATCTCAAATCATTAGAAATAAGAATGTAGGTATGTAAACAAGGATAAGAATACTAAGTAATTTAAATTAAGAGAATGTTGCTCTATTATCCAAGATTGAACCTAAGAGTCTTATAGAAGCAAATAAAGATAGATTTTGGATAGGTGTTATTAATGAGGATTTATACCAAATAGAAAATAATGAGACTTGGGAACTAGTTATTGGGCCTAATGACAAGAATGTCATTAGCACAAAATGGGTGTTTAGAAACAAGTTGAATGAAGATGGATAAGTCACTAGGAATAAGGATAGATTGGTATGAAATGGATATGCAAAGGTTTAAGGGGTAGAATTTAAGGATAACTTTACCCTAATAGAAAAATTTGAGGCCATCAGATTGTCTCTATCATATGCAGAATTCAAAGGATTCAAGGTATACTAGATGGATTCTAAATATGCCTTTTTGAATGGGAATTTGGAAGAAGAAGTGTAAATTGAGAAACCTAAAGGGTTATTACTATAAGATGATAAATATTATGTTTTCAAGTTTACAATTTCTCTCTATGTTCTAAATCAAGGTCCTAGAGCTTGATATGCTAGGTTGGACAAGTATCTAGTGGATCAAGGATTCAAAAGAGGAGTTGCAGATAGTAATCTATACATCAAGATAGAAGATGACCATAAATTAATAGTATTTTTCTATGTGGATGACATCATTTTTGGTTAAAAAATGAGAAATAAAGCCTTTGTAAAAATTATGAAGAAAGAGTTTGAGATTTCCATGCTAGGATAACTATCATTCTTTTTTGGGTTAAAAATAACTCAATCTAAAAAAGGTATATTCATCTCACAAGCCAAGTATATAACAAGGATGTTGAAGAAGTTTGAGATGGAATATTTCAAGGTAGTTAGTACACCCATGATCATAGGATGTAAGTCAAGTAAGGAAGATGAGTCTTCAAGGGTCAATTAGATGTCATATAGGTCAGTGATTGGAATTTTGTTGTACACCATTACCTCTAGACTTGACATCATAAAAGTATTAGGTCTTGTGGGAAGGTTTCAAGAAGATCCAAATGAGAATCATATACAAGAAGTTAAAAGGATACTCAGGTATCTTAAGGGGACTATGGAATATATAATGTGGTATCTAAGAAGCAAGGAGACTAATTTGATAGCTTACACAAATGCAAATTGGGTAGGAAGTATAGATGATAGGAAGAGTACCAATGGAGGAGCCATATTCCTAGGTGGGTGCATAGTTTCATAGATAATAAAGAAGAAACCAATATTATAATTATCCACTTGTGAGGATGGATAAATTGAGGTAGCTTTATGTTGCACTTAGGGCCTATGGATGAGATAGACCCTAAAAGACTATAAGGTGGAGTATGATGGTCCTAGACCTATCTATTGTGATAATAAAAGTGATATAAGCATCTCAAAGAACCTTATCATGCACTTAAGGACAAATAACATTCCAATTAAGTATCATGTTATAAGAGAGTAGGTTAGTAAAAAAAGTGTAAAACTTGAATATGTTTCTAAATAGAATCAAATTGTAGACATCTTAATGAAACCACTTCCAAAGGTAAATTTTAAACACCTATGATATAAATTAGGTGTAATTAATTACCCTTGAAATCATTGAAAAAGTCAAGTACTTAGGGGGAGATAATCATTGTCATTAGCTCTAAGAACAGGTGATTTTTTCCAAGAAGGTATGCATGGAGATAGGGGGAACATGTTTGTATTATATCTCATAAATTCATAAGTCCTGTGTGTTGAGTATTTTGGTTGCAAGGAGTGTGATCCAAAGAATTGTAGACATCAATTTGTCATTTATGTCAAAGAGGGAGAAATAATAGAATAGTGAGTAAAGAATGACTAGTATACAATATGTTTTGTCATAAATGACAAAGTGGAGATTGTTGAGGATTGCTCTTATTATTGAAGTTTGGCATTGATGTCAAAGGTTCTTAAGAAAGGTGTTTATGAGGTCATTAAAGAATTTTCTTGTTTGATATAATAATTGATAGGTATGAATTTTTTGAGTAACATGTAAGACATGTGAGCAAGGTATAAGAGCATCAAAAAGTGTTTCAAGGTTAGTTGTCAAGTTTTAAGAGATTGAGAACCCTAGTCATGACATTGGTCACTGAAGAGACCTTGTGAGAAGGTATGATCTTGGTGGCTTGATTATATGGATGTATAGAGGAATAAGTGCATGTATGAGGTTATTTTATCATGCATATGAGGCATTAGATCACTCATGAAATTCAAAAATGATCCTACAGGGGTAGGACTTACAAACCTAGTATGTAACTAGACCACCTCTAGACTGTGTTTGGCCTAATGAGGTATTATGATCTATTTTCAAGGCATATGAAGGATGTTTGAGATTTTTTGAGTAAATGAAATTTTTTGTGAGCATGTAAGTGATGTGGATAGTTCATGAAAAGAAGCTTGAAGTTTAGTTTCAATGCCTAATGCAGTTTGTAGGTCAAGGACTAAGCAAGCAAAGAGAGAGATGGTGGCCAAATGAGGTATGAGATTCAGATTTCAAGATAAGAATGAGTATGTGAGAATTTTTAGTTGGATTATAAGTTTTCCTAAGTGTTTATAGCAATTTTTAGGTCAAAATTTTCAAGAAAGGCATGAAAAGTGGTTTTGAGGTCTCTTGAGTGCACAAAATGAAGGATTTTCAACTTGAGAAGGACTTTCAAGTGTTAATTGACATGTGTAACCTTTGGATGGGAACCTAATATGATTAGGAGAGATGGGTAAGGGTAATATATAATATCTCCAATAATTAGTTTTGGAAATGAGGAACAATCCTTTATGAACAATCTTTAACACCAAAAATAGTGTTAAACCTCTCTAAAATCCTAACACTAACCCAATCTGAAAGATATTATTATAAAGTTATCATAATGGATTGGTATGGATATTTGATTAATTTTTTTTTGTATTCAACTCTCCCAGACACTTTTAAGTCTTATTGGTTTATCAAGAGAGTGAGTGTACCCTACAAAAAGGCCTTATTTCTTAGATATTTATTGTAACAGTCAGAGTTGACCAATTCAAAGTTTCAAAATGGATGGAGGGAAAATATTGATAATTATATTTTATGTATATGGTGGTTTATAATAAGTTTATATACCTCATGAGTGCTAAACTAGTCATCCAAGTTGACCATTCGATAACATACCTAATGGTGCAAATAATGAAAAAACTAGGAAGAAGTGAGAAGTTGATTAGGGATGTGTTATCATTGATTAGGGATGAGTCAAAGTGAATTTATTAGTTTTAAAATACCTATAATACATGTTTATGTTGGATAAATTTTTTGAATATCATTGAATATGATGAAAATGTTGCTCATGAGTTGACTTGTCTAGTTCAAATGAGATAGTGAGGTATAAGACTATGAGATTGGTTTGAAAGACCAATATTTCCATTTTAACATATTATTTATCTATATTATAATTTTATAATTACATAATATTATCACATGCATGCATTTGAAGTCTCTAAAAGTGCTTATATAGGTGTTTTAGGTCATTATTTCCATGACTATGTTTTGAGGCTAGTTAGCAGTTCTGAGTGGGCTACTTACATAAAAGGGTCTGAGTCCTTTTGCCATATGTAATGAATTAAAATTAAAATTTTTATTTTATTTATTTCTTTATGGTTATATTTATATTATCTATTTCCATGGTTATTGTAAAAAATTGTGTTTTTGTTCGAGTTGTTCAAGACAGACTTTCTGGGTGTGTACAAGCCTAATTGTGTATAGTGTTAATGGTTTGTTTCAAGTGGTGATTAGAGATAAAAAGGTGTCATGGAATAATATGATATTATTATGTGATTATTTTAATTACATATTAAATTTACCTACCATGTGATAAGTTTGAGAGTGCTCCAAGGAGTTCAAAGAATAACATGTGCTACTAAAGGCCTAAAAGGGATTTTTATCCTATATGATATGACTGACCAATTATAAAATTTGAGTCATGTTTTTGGAATGTCATAAGGCATATTTTATTAAACATATAAGTTTTAAAGTGTGTATGTCTAACCAATAGGTGTATTTTTAAGAGCCTAGTATAAGAATAAAACATAATAGGCCTAATTTGCTAGTTAGAGTATATGTGAGTTAAAGTGAAAGAAATAACAAATTAAAGAGATAAAGGAGGTATTTTATACAATAATTATGGTGAAAATAAACTACCATTAATATATAACATGGGTAATATATATGTATATCAAGTTTAAATGACCTAATCTATCTTAAAGAGACCTAGTTGAGTGAAAGAGCCTAGAAGGTAGTGTTGGCCAATTTTGGCCTATATACAAAGCTTCTACTTGAATGGATGAGATGAGAAGAGATATAGATAAAATGATTGGTCCAAATATCACATATTTATTTCAAATCTTTTGAATCACTTTAAGCAAGATTAAAGTGCAATTTGTTGATCCTTGGGAAGTAGGCTTGGAAACAGATATAGGCTTGGAAATAGGTCTAGGATTGTAAAGTGAGAACAATAGTAGTTTTTCATGATGTTTCAAGCATCTATGGGCATGAACAAAGTTTCACATATCCTTATAAGTTAATTTTATCCTTTTAAATAGATAATAGTTTATTTCACAAGTCTAGAAGAACCAGACCATCACAAACACATCATGTAAAAATAGATAGATAAAATTGATTGTACATTTAATAAATGCACTTAGGGAAGCCTCTAAAGATAAAATACCAAATTTATATTATTATTTTTGTCCCATAAACATCTTCTACAAATTTCATGTCTTGATGAGTTATTTATCTCAAGATATAAAGCATCAAAGTTAGACTTGCAGAGTGAAACATGCATGGGGATGTCAAATTCAAGCTACAACAAATAGTTGTTTGAATTAAAAAGTTCCAAGATAAATGGTTGGAATTTGATCAAATCAAATCTAATGGTGAGTAGTGATCTAATATATTTTATTGGGTACCAAATATCTAATGATTCATATTTGATCATGCATCAAATATCAATAGTGAGCATCAAGTCAAAAGGTTAGCATAAACACAAAAGTGACAAGTGTCCAAATCTCAAGGTCTAAGATAAAATCTAATGATGCATGTTGACAGACAAAGACAATTGGCCCAAATAGATAAATGATGCATGATCCATCATATAAATTATATCTAATAATGATTAATGGTTGAAAACATCAGTGAATCTTGAAGATAAATGTACATGTGACAAGTGTCTTATGCATGTTATATTGGTAATAGATCTATGGCTCACATTCATTCATATAGATCAAGATCAATGGTGCATGAGAGTTTAAAAAGTTAGTAGTATCTTGAGGAATGAATTTATATCTAACATTTGGCATAATATGAAAATCCTAGATCAAGATTGATGTCCAATAATGAAGGTCAAAGGTGTCATAATTTCAAAGCCTAGATCAAGATTGATGGTTGATATCAAAGGTCAAAGTTATAAGACTTTGAATGAAGGTAAAAACATGAACCAACCTAAACTAAAGTGGATTTTTTATCATCAAACATCACCATTAAATCTTAGTAGAGGTATAATAGGTATTTTAGGGCCTAAAATAGAAGTCTAAGATGGATTAGTAGTTGTTAAAGTAAGACTAAGCATCTATATATCTCATCGATATATTAACTATATGAAAACCAATAATTTGGATTAGTTTTCAAATATATAGTAAATATCTATATTCAGGATGGAATATGAGAAGAAATGAATCATTATGAACAACTGTCTCATATTTGACATGGCTAAATCCTTGAAAAATAAGTACTTACATCTACTAAGATAAAACTTGGGCATGGCTTTGTCAAGTACATGGATATAAGAACCTTTCCCTCATAATGAATAAAGTGGAGATGACAAAGAGTCCCAAGATGGATATCTGGTGGTCGAAGAAAGTAGTTGTAGCATTTAATAGATTTTTAGGGTACCAAAGGGTTTTCCTTCATAAGTAGGATCATGACTCACCACATTTGGTAACTATTATCTTCTAGTTCATTTTTCTCAACCAATGAGAAGATTTGGGGGCTATTGGGATAAATAAAAGTTAAATTTTCAATATAGAACTAGTGTTGAGTTGATAAAAAAGATGGTATCTCAATTAATGATTTTATTACTCATTCTCCCTCTTTTCTCTCCTTTTTCATATATTACCCATTCTTTTCATTTGGTAATCTTTCTCTCAAATTTTAGAAGAAAATCTCTCTGACTTTGATAAGAAATTCTCTCAATTTTGGAAGAGCATAGACTCTCATTTGATAAGGCTAAACCCTATCAAAATTTGTATGAAATACCTCTTAAATTAATAAAGATTTTTTTACCTATTTCTCCCCTCTGAATTATGTGTATTAGAGCTTGTGCATGATGGCATTGTGAAGGATAATATTCCATGCCCATTGTCCATATTTATTGCTCATTTCTAGGTGTCTTCAAGTTAATTTAAGGTCTAGATTAGTGTTCTTTCTACCATTTTATGTAAGCTCTAAATGAGTCATAGAACTCCTCTTTCTTTTCATCTATTACTTCATGAACCTAGTCTATGAAAAACTTATGCAATTAG
This sequence comes from Torreya grandis, assembly GCA_037957365.1. Classification (NCBI taxonomy): domain Eukaryota; kingdom Viridiplantae; phylum Streptophyta; class Pinopsida; order Cupressales; family Taxaceae; genus Torreya; species Torreya grandis. The sequence continues at coordinate 242,388 of JARHVA010003625.1, read as the reverse complement.
CTAGTTTTGTGAGATTGTGTGAGCTAGCATTGTCTTATAATTCTTCATTGTTTACTTCATTCCTATGTGAGTTCTCATTGAAATTTGGTGCATCACCTTGTTACCTTTATTAGGATCCCTTTTCCCCTTTCTAGCCCTTTTCTTAGTGCAAACATTAGTATAAGTGATCTATCAAGAGGAATCCAACCTTATTTGAAGATTCAACCCTACCATAGGTGTCCCAAATCTTGGGGTTATTCCAATAGAGTATCTCAATTGGAGGGAGCCTAAATAACTCCTTCTAAGGGTATAAATTGATGATAAAATAGTTTTTATCATGTTTTCTGAGACAAAGTTCAAATAAGATCAGTCAAATTTTAATGTTGGTTTGATCAATTTGTAGTAGTTATAGCTTCCAAGCAACAACATTTGATGACTCCAAAAGAACATTAGAAATTTTGGTAGCATATCAGTGACTACATCTCATGCCAAAGGTGACTACAAGGTTAGCATATAGAGGTATTACCTTTAAATTCATTGAATTACCTTTGAACTCAACAAAAAGATTAAGATTGGATAATACACACCATTATAAAGGAAACTTTTTTTCTAAGTTAATTCTAAGGCCTACCCCTATAAGAAGATCTTTGTTAAACACTTTCATCACCATGGCAGCACCTAAAGTTTTCCCCTTTGTGGGATTTAATGGTTAAAGTCCTTTAGACCTCTATAAATATGATCATATTCTAGTAGTAGCTCTTAAAAGTGTCCCTTATTTTATTGGAGACCAAGTTACAACCCCTTTTAATCACCTCAGGGATATAGATAATTTTTTCAACATTCATAATGTCAATGATGAAAATGTAGAAATTAAGTTATTATCCATCTCTTTCAAAGGTAAAGCCCTAAATTGGTATAAAAGCTTTGCTATCAAATCTATTACATCATGGGATCAATTATGGGATGCATTGTGTAAGATATTTGAGGATAAAAATGACCATTTGTCACTTACAGAGTAGTTAACTACAATTCAAAGAACCTCACATGAAGTTATGCAATACTTCAACACAAGGTTACAAAAGGCTTGGCATAAAAGATTAGTATTTGTTAGGACTACCACTAACTTTGTCTTTATTTACTATTTAAAGTCCCTAAATAGTGATATTATAGTAATGATCTAGCCCATAGGGGGGAACACATTGCCAAATGCATATGAGGTGGAAATTAGGGTAGAAAATTGTCTAGTCCAAGTTGGTAAGCTTACACCTAGACCACCAATGCCTTTATTCCCTAAGATTAGACCATCTCTAATTTCTATTCCTCCCCTTTATGTCATTCCTCCTATGCCTAAAATTACTACTATAACTTCACCTAAGCAAGAAAAGTCTTTCACTAGTGGACCTTGTGATTCCTAAGAACACAAGAACTTTCAAGAGCTTAAGATCATGTTCCAATCCTTGGGGAAAGAAATTGTGAATGTTAAGAGGAAGTAATCCTTAAATAATCCTTATCAAGCCTCATATATACCTCATAAGCAAGATTATCAAGAAAATAGGCTACCCTACAAAGAAAAATTCCAAGGCCAAGGTTAAAACAAAGGACAAGGGCAACATAACTATAATAAATAGAGTAACTATAATCCAAATATTATAAGCACTTCCAACACTTTGGTCCCTGATCAAAATAATATTTATCAAGAAGCTAAGGGTACCATCACTTAGAATCAGTATTTTGGTTAATCCATTGTCCCAAACACTGAATTAAATCAAGATTTCAATGATCGATGGTATCAAGCTAAAAATTATGGGTACAACAAAGCTCTTATGGCTTAGAATACAAAGGCACCCATGATGATAAAACCAAAATATCATCAAAAAAGTCAAGTGCCTGATCAAGGACCAAGATATTTGGGTGCTACAATGATTAATTATGAGGAAGAAGATTGTTATGCACTCAATCAATAGGATAGTTCTATCTAGGCATACATCCCAATGGTAACTAATACAAGGTTCAAAAGAAGGAACATGGATGGTAATCAAGAAGAAATAAAGGAGGCTCATATCATTACTCCTTTAATGATAAAGACAAATGGACCTACTACTATTCCAAAGGTTCTAATAGTTCTAAAGAATTAAAATCAAGGGAATGTATTTGTCCCTCAAAACCCAAAAACTCAAGGTACAATTATGGTCCCAAAATTATAACCAAATTTTGGTGGTTCATCCATAAACATTGTGGAACAAATGAAAAGGTCCAATGTGATTGTGCCAATGTGGGATATGCTCTCCATGCTTGGTTAGGTAGATGTCCTCTAATAATGGTTGTTAAGAATCAAGGTTCTTGAAAAGGAACCAATCAACGAGAATGTTGTTCTCACCAATGTAACCAAAAGACCAAGTGAAGGAAAATCATGTATGGTGGTCAAACCTCCTCCCTTTTACATTTCAATAATCAATGGTAATTATTTAGTGTAAAATTGGTTGGTAGACAGTGGGGATAGAACCTTAGTAATGCCAAAGTCCATAGTTGATCAACTTGGTCTAAAACACGAGTCCAAGTCTAAATGAGTTATACAACTTGATGGTTATTCCACATATCCATCTTATATCATCAAAGACCTAAACTTAACCTTGAATGCTTGTCATAGTGTCTTAGTGGTTCAAGATGTGTTAATCTTAGATATACCTCCTTGTTTTGCCTTATGCCTATCTAGGGAATTCACTACAAAGATTGGAGGTTATCTTGTAGAAGATTGGTCATACATGGCATTCATAATAAGATATGGAACCAAGGTATTTATTAAGGTTGATCCCATTTCATAATTCCACATAGATCCTTATGAGTTAAATATCATAAAAATCAATTGCACCATCATATATGAAGATGAACATTTGGTTGGTCAATAATTAAACACTCACCCTAAGGAGATACTAGACATGTTCTGAGATGAACTATGGAATGATAATCATTTGGTTTATCCCTTGGAAGGAGTTGAAGAGAGGGACATAGGTGTCTATTACTTACATGAAAAGAATCAGTCCATGTCATCCCTCATTGAACCTCAAGGAGATCCTAATGGCTTATGAAAATTATTCTTTGATGGTTCAAGGAAAATATATGGAGTGGGTGTAGGTGCAATGCTAGTATCCCCCTCTAATGAAAAGTATTTATCTTCTTGTAGGTTCTATTTTAGTTTCTCATATAATGCATCAAAATATGAGGGTCTTATCCATGGCCTTGAATGGGCTAGTAAGATAGGGATCAAGTAGTTATATGTTTATGGGGATAGTGAGATATTAGTACATCAAGTTATAACCTATAATATCACTAAAAATCCTTTTATAAATTATTAAAAATATAGTGTGGGACCTAAATAAGGATTTTGAGGCCTTTAACATCCAAGTAATACCAAAAATCTAGAATGGACATGATGATAGGTTGTTAGCTATGGGAGCTCAATTTCATATCCCAAATGAGTTAAAAAATACCAAGGTGTAGCCACATGTTAAAGTGGTGGTAATACCATTAGTGCTAGACAATAAAGATCATTGGCAAGCCTTTGAGAATGACAAAAAAATTGCTTATTTTTTATAACAGGAATCAGATTTCTCCTCCATAAACTAGGAAAAGTTTCAACATCAATATGAGGAGAAAATAATTTAGTTAATATCCAACAAGCTTCTTAAAGTACTATTCACCCTTGAATGTCTTTTCCATGAGGGAGATCATATGAGAAAAGATGAGGTAGTGATGTCAACAAGTGAAGAGAACTATGAAAGAGTCCTTATCTTCAAAGACAAGCTCCTCAAGCTTGGGAAGGTAAGTACTAAAGCTGAGAGGCATGCTTTCATATAACTTTGTAAATAATATGTAGACATAATTTCTTGGGAATATAGTGACCTAAGAGGCTTTGACCCCAAGCTAGCCAAACACACTATAGAACTAGAGGCTAATGCCAAGCCTATCAAACATAAGTAGAGGATAATAAATCCCAAAATTAAAGAGATTATAAGGAAGGAATTGACCATATTAGTTGAATCTAATATCATCTTTCCCAATAAGTAATCCTCATGGGTATCTAATTTGGTACTTGTGAGGAAGAAGAGTAGGGAGATCAAATTGTGTGTTTACTTTAGGGATCTAAATAGGGTCTCTTTGAAAGATTACTACCCCTTGCCATCTATGGAGCAACTTGTTTAGATAGTTGTTGGTTCATAATACTTATCCTTTTTGGATGGATATCTAAGATACAACAAGGTTCTGATAAGAGAAGAAGATCAATATAAGACTACCTTCACCACCAAGTGGGACATATACACTTACCAAAAGATGCCTTTTGGATTGTCAAATGTTGGGGAAACCTTTAAAATAACAATGTACATGGATTTCTATGGGTTTTTGAATTAGATGGTGCTGGTCTATTTGGATGACATCACAATTTTCTCCAAGAAATATAATGAACACTTAGATAATCTAAGGTTGATATTTGAAACATCTAGAGAGTATGAGATCTCTTTAAATCTCAAGAAATATATGTTTGTTGTTCATGAAGGAAAATTTTTGGGTAAAATTATTTAAAAGGAAGGACTATCCATTAACCCTAATAGAATAAGTGTCATCCTCACCTTATCTTTACCCAAGTACAAAAAAGGAATCCGTAGCTTCCTTGGGAGAATAAACTTTGTGAGAAGGTTTATACCTAGTTTTGTAAACCTGGTCAAACCCATCACCACCATGCTAAAGAAGAGCCAAGTGTTTACTTGGTTAAAATGAAGGTAAATGAACTTTTGAGGCCATAAATTAATCCATTTCCCAAGCACCCTCACTCATGAATCTTGATTTCTCAAAGGATTTGATATTGTAGACCTTTGCCAATATTTACAACATATTAGCTATGCTAATGCAGAATAATGGTGAAGGACTTGAGAAGCCAATTGCCTTTTTTGGTCAAGGGATGGAAGGATATGAGGTAAGGTATGATTTTATATAAAATCAAGTTTTGGCAGCCTTAAGGATCTTAAAAATATATATACCAATGCTCTTCAATAGTAAGGTTCATTTTATGGTGTCTCATCCTAGAGTGAGGGACTTTCTCCTCAATAAAGATTTGAATGATAAAAGAGTTGGATAAATTACCAAATTGATATAGTATGATGTGGAGATAAAACTCACAAAGTTAGTAAGAGGCAAAGACTTATGTGAGCATATGGTAGATGATCTTCAAGAAGACAAAGAAGTTATTTTGGTGACATAAGATAACTCACAAGAAAATGAACCTCAAATTCATAATAGTTGGCTCTAGGATATGACACATTTCTTGATGATAAGAGAATTCCCTCAAGGTTTAGATAGAGAAAAAAGAAGGTATTTCAAGCTTTAGTCCATAACTTATGCATTAGTTGATGGTGTTTTTTTCAAAATGGACCTTAATGGGGTAATTCTTAGGTGTATTAATGATAATCAAGTGACAAAGCTCTTGGAGAATTTTCATGATAGACCTGTAGGAGGCCATTTTGATCCGATAAAAATAGTAGAAAAAATAATGAGAGCTAGTTAGTACTAACCCAACCTATTCAAGGATGCCTATACATAGGTCAAAAAATGTTAGAAGTGCACTCTATTTGTAGTCAAACAAAGATTAGCAACTCTTCCACTCAACCCAATCTAGGTGGAGAAACCCTTCATGTAATAAGGGTTAGACTTCATAGGGATGATAAATCCACCTTAAAGTGTAGGGTATAAGTGGGTGATCACTATAATTAAATACTTCACCAAGTGGGTGGAAGCAATTTCCTTGAAGGAAGCTAATGAGATAATAGTATTGGACTTCTATGAAAACATAGTAACCAAGTTTGGTGTCCTAGCTACTATAATTTTAGATAATATATTAGAATTTGTTTGTATGAAGATAAGTGAATAAGAATTCAAGCTGGGCATCTACCTTAGCACATCTTCCAATTACTATGCTGACGGTAATGGACTAGTAGAGTCTAAAAACAAGAACTTGTATAGGATTATCAAGAAAACTATGGAGGAAAATCAAAGGGTTTAGCATACAAATCTAAGGATAACCTTATGGGCTGATAGAGTGGCTCCCAAAGCTACCATTATCAATTCTTCATATGTCCTTATATATGGAAGGGAAGACAATTTTCCCATTTCTCTTGAACTACTTGCCTTAGAGTTAACTCATCAACTTGAGTTGATGGAGAGTGAGCCTATGAACGTGAAGATGACAAAGCTCATGGAGCTTGAAGAAACTAGGTACTTTGCAATGAAGACATTAGAGTTACACCAAGCTTAGGTAAAAAAAGCCTTTAACAAGAGAGCCACATAAAGAACTTTAAATAAGGGGACCTAGTATTCAAATGGGACTCAAATAAGGACAAACCAAGTAACCATAACAAGTTTGATATCTTATGGGGTAGTCCTTATTTGATCCATGGATGTAAACAACATAATGCTTTTCATTTTGCCCAACTAGATGGAGAGATATTATCCATCCCAATCAATGGAATTAATTTAAAGATTTGTTATTAGAAGAGTTTAAAATTGTTGTATGATATTGTAACATATTAGAATAGTTTTCTATATTTATTCTAAGTTCTTTGATCACATTTATTTGAATCATGTGGCTCCCTTTCAATAAGTACCTTGGGCACAATTATTGTTTTATTTTCCTTTTTCCCCCTTTTTGTTTTATGAGGAGGTTTAAAAGAGGGTTAGCCTTATATAAATCTCAAAACAATTTTAGTTGGGAATAAATCTTGAGAATCCACTCCTAATGGATCAATTCAAGGCTACTATTCTCTTGCATAGTAGGCATGCAACCCTAGGATGTCACCAAAAATGTTGGCCAATTTTGGCCTACATAAAAATATTATACCTAAATGGATGATTTTAGGAGAGTTATAGATGTAATGAGTGGTCCAAAGATCACATATTGTTTTCAAATATTTTGAAACACTTTAAGCAAGCTTAAAGTGTAATTTGTTGATCATTGGGAAGTAAGCTTAGAAATAGGTCTAGGATTACAAATTAAGAAGAACAACAGGTTTTCATGATGTTTCAAGCATTCAAGGGTATGAAAAAAGTTGAGCATAGCCTTAGAAGTTGATTAGAGCCTTTTAAAGAGATAATATTTTCTTTCACAAGTCTAGAAGAACCAAACTGTCATAAACACATCAAGTAAACATGGACAAATCAACTTGATTGTGCATTTAATAAATACACTTTAGGAATCCTCTTGAGATAAAATACTAATTGACATGATGATTTTGTTCCCATAAACATCTTCTTCAAATTTCATGTCTTGGTGAGTTATCTATCTCAAGATATAAATCTTCAAAGTTAGACTTGTAGAATGAAACGTGCATAGGGATGTCAAATCAAACTATTGAAAATATCCATTTGAATTCAAATGTTTCAAGATAAATAATCAAAATTCAATCAAATAAAATCCAATGGTTAGCATTGATCTAATAGATATTAGTTGTTCCCAAAGATCTAATGATGTGAATTTGATCGTGCATCAAAGATCAACAGTGAGCATCAAGTCAAAAGGTCAACATAAATGTGCAAGTGACAAGTGTCAAAATCTTGGGATCTAAGATCATATATAATGGTACATATCAATTGATAGGGATAGTTTTACCAAATATATCAATGGTTTATGGTCCATCATAAAAAGCAGATCTAATGGTGAGTGTTGGGTCAAAAAGTTAGTAAATTGTGAAGACAAATGCATGGGTGATAAGTGTCTTAAGTGTGTTAAACTAGTAGTATATCTATGGCTCATGTTAATTCATACATATTAAAATTGATGGTGTACAAGAGGTCAAAGAGTTATCATTATCTTGAGGAATAAATATGGAGTGGACATTTGGCATAATATGAGAAGCCCAAATCAATATCGATGGCCAATAATGAAGGTCAAAGGTGTCATAATTTTAAAGCCTAGATTGAGATAGATGGTTGATATCAAAGGTAAAAGTTATGAGACTTTAATTAGAGGTCAAAACATAAGCCAAGTTGAACCAAAATAGATTTTTTAGGATCAAACATCTCCATTAAAGCTTAGTAGAGGAAGAATAGGTCTTCTAGGGCCTAAAATATAAATCAAAGATGGACTAGCAATTGTTGAAGCAAGACTAAACATATGTGGATCCTATCAATATATTAACTATATGAAAACCAATAATTTGGATTGGTTTTCAAATATGTAGTAAATATCTATATTTAGGATGGAATAGGGGTAGATATGAATGATTGTGAATATGTTTCTCATCTTCAACATGGCCACATCCTCAATAAATAGTTACTTATAGTATCTAAGAGAAAACTTGGGCATGGCTCTATCAAGTACATGGATATAAGGACCTTACCCTCATAATGAAGCAAGTGGAGATGGTGTAGAGTCCCAAAATGGAGATCTGGTCATCAAAGAAAGAAGCTATATCATTTAATAGATTTCAAGGGTGCCCAAGGGTTTTCCTTCATAATCAGGATCATGACTCACCACATTTGTCAACTATTATCTTCTAGTGTATTTTTCTCAGCCAATGAGAAGATTTGGGGGCTATTGGGATAAATAAAAAATTAACTTGTCAATAGAGAATTGATGCTGATTTGATAAAAAAGGTGTAAATTTAATTAATTATTTTATTACTCATGCTCCCTCTTATTTCTCCCTTTCTCATATATTACCCATTCTTTTCATTTTGTAAGCTCTCTCTCAATTTGTATAAAAAAATATCTCTGACTTTGAGAAGAAATTCTCTCAATTCTATAAGAATAGAGACTCTCATTTGATAAGGCTAGACCCTATCAAAATTTGTATGAAGGAGATCTTGAAGTAATAAAGACTTTATTTACCTATCTGTCCCCTCTTAATTGTGTGTAGCAAAGCTTGTGCATGATGGCATTGTAAAGGAGAATCTTCCATGCCAATTTCTCTTCTTTCTTGCTCATTTCTAGGTGTCTTCAAGTTAGTTTTAGGTGTACATTAGTGTTATTTCTACCATTTTATGTAAGCTCTGAATGAGTCCTATAATTCCTTTTTGTTTAATCGATTACTTCTTGAACCTATTCTATGAAACACTTATGCAATTAGCTAGTTTTATGAGATTGTGTGTGTTAGCATTGTCTTATGCTTCTTCAGTGTTTACTTCATACCTATGTGAGTTCTCATTTAAATTTGGTGCATCACCTTGTTTGATTTCTTAAGATCCCTTTCCCCCTTTCTAACCCTTTTATCAGTGTAAACATTAGTATAGGTGATCCATCAAGAGGAATTTGGCCTTCTCTAGAGATTCAACCTTACCATAGGTGACCCACATGTTGGAGTTATTCCCATAGTGTAGCTCAATTAGAATAACTCCTTCCAAGGGTGAAAATTAATGCTACAATATTTAGTTTGAGAGGGATAAGAGTGTGAAGAGTTGAAGAGGTGTTCATCATCAGATGGTTGAGAAATAAGATGTCTTAAAGGTGATCAATGAAATTATGTGGTTGAGCTAGTGCTAGATCATCTAAGGGGTTGGTGCCTCCTTGTAATTAGGTTCTTGTTAAATCTTAGTCAAGTGGGTCTTTGGTGCTTTAGTAAATATTGATGTTTATCTTAGAGGACTATAGTCCATTTGCATCATTAGTGAATTTGGTGCTTTAGTAAATATTGATTTTTATCTTAGAGACTATAGTCCATTTACATCATTAGTGGTTTTTCTTCCCCTTGAAGGTTTCCCACTCAAATAAGTGTTTTATGTGTTGTGCTCTTATCTCATGTTCATGGATCTTAATGTGTTACTAGTTCACTATATTATTTTGATAGTTCATGAATAGTAAAGTAAAGTTGTAAAATTTTTCAAAGACTAATTCAATCCCCCCTCTTAGTCATTGTTCTCCCAATAAACATGTTTTGATTAAATGTCCAATGATTCACTCCTAAGGAAGTTGTCCCTTACTGTATAAATGACTATGCATTAAAATGGTTGTATGACTTCCATAATCAGTCTATTAAATCATTTAATGTACTCACAATATGTTTTTGGAAATTTTTTATATTAACATCAGTGACAAAGTTTTTTATGATCAATTTTCTCAACTAAGGCAAAAATATAATGAGCCAATAGTTGAATATGTCTTGTGATATAAAACCATATTAGCAAATATGACTAGCCCCATGGTAGATATAAAACTCTAAGACATATTCAGGCAAAGATTATTAATAGCATTGATTTAATCTATATTATTCACAATATTTCCATTATTTACATATATATGCCTATAGTGAAGGAATGAGAAGTTAAAATTATCACCATGGGAAAGTTAAAGTACACAATTAGATTAGATTCCACTAATAAGAGTTCAAATAAGCTCCCATACAAGGTGAATTCTAATGAAAACAAAAATGATAAAAATATGATAGTCAACACAACCTCAAATCCAATTCCTCATCTAGTTTTATCATCTCCTCTAAGGAGACCTTTTATGAATATTCCTAAACCATTAGCTTGAATTCTCCAGTAACTTTGGAATTCAATGTCATATCTCTCACTCCCATAAAAGAGGTTGATATGACTAGGCCTCTTCCAAATAATTATGATTCTAATGAATTTTGTGATTATCATAGGGATCTTGACCATAGTATGATTAAATTTATCAACTTAAGACATAAGATCCAATATTTGATAGAGGTTAATATCATTGATGTCAGCACTCCTAGAAAAACACCCAAAGGAAAACTAATTGAGGCAAAAGCAATGCGTTTTTTTAATTCATTTCAAAATTATATGGCTAATGAGATATCAAACACTTCATGTGTTCATTATAATTATCAATCATATCCAACACCATCATCCTATCATACTCATGCAATGGACACACACCTTTTACATAATATCATTGGCGTGTATCATACTATAGTACTAGCTAGGCCTCTTATCACTTTATCAGAAGAGTAGATCATTGATTATGAATTATATATATACATACTCTTTGTATGATCTTACATTATTCATCATCCTATTTAGAGTGTCATGGTTAAAAATGGCTCAAGCATTAATATGTGTACTCTTACACTTCTACATCACTTGGGATATTCATATTGGGATATTTCTTTGAGAGAAATAATTATTTATGGATTTATTGGTCATGTTTAGATCTTCATCAAGGAGACTATACTTATATTATGATTTGGTCCCCCACATGTGGGCACCATCTTCATAGTTTTACCTGGTGCTAAAACATTTAATGCATTATTGGGTAGGCCTTAGATATAGTAGCTTCAAGCCATCCCCTCCACCATACATAGATGTCTTAAATATATACATCCTAATCAGGTTTTTATAGTTGAGGAAATTCCATATGACTATCATTTACCTACTCCACATCTAGATATATAATGGTCACTATTAATAGTTTCATCTATTACACCTTAAATATCAATTGATCCACCAAAGCAAGTGAGGTCTACTTATAAAAAATTACCACACATACACACTCTCCCATAGAGAATTTAATTAGAGATACCCCTATGTCATATACATGTTATGGATCCTAGAGAGCCTTTCTCTATCCCATTCACACCTAGATCAATGTTATTGAGTCCCCACGACACTCCACATAGAGAATTCATGCTAGTTATAGTTATTTCCACTATATCGGTCTTTAAGATCCCCTAGTTCACAGGCTATTTTAGTCATCTCCATAGATTTGAAGCCACACTTTACATTCATATTTAGATATAGATTATTCATTACATTTGGTTCCTAGATATTAGACCCTTATTCACACACCACATTTGCTCATTCTTCTTTTACTTGATACAGGTCACCTTTATAGTGAGTCTCTTATAAGACTCATTGTTTAGTATGTTCTCATGTTAATTGTAAATAGTTTCCTTTATCTTGAAACTTGTATATAATTTAATTTTCATTTTTTTTGTATGTATATTATACATAAAAAATACAAAAATAATATAATGAGCCCAAAAAATACAATTTTAAGATTCTATGCATTTCCATGTTTACATTCCTTCTATTTTTTAGGTACTACATATGATATCTATGTTAGTATAGTTAATTTTATCATACATACATACTTAAATTTTTACCTGTGAGTGTTCATAGATTATTAAAAGACTCAATTCCTCTACATAAATATGTATTTGAAACTATATACCCATTGGGGGAACTAAAAATATATATAGATTCAACATTGACATATCAATGCATTGGGGTCATAATAGATGTAGCTTTTAGTTTTCCATGTTATATTTTATAATACTCTATAGCATTGATTATATCATGATGTTGATTATCCTTACTACATTAATTTTTTTCTGACTACTATTAGTACATCTTTTCTCTTATATAGAATTGTACCAAATGCTTACACATACTTTCATTTATAACTTTACTAGTTTAGAATTTATTACATCTCTTTATTTATACATATACTTGAGAGAATTTAAATATGTAATTATTCTATAGCTCTAAGAAAATTCCTTTCATTGTGTGTATGATTTGAATAGGTTCTCATTTCCTTATGTGTGCTTCTTAATTATGTATTCATACATTTGAACATGTCCTTCCATGTGACTCTAGGCAAACCTTTATTACTCTATGTGTATGTGTATATTTAAAAATGACTTTGTATGTGTGCCTTTATTATACTTAGTGACATGTTCTCATGTCCATTGTATTATTTCCTCTTGGCCTACTTTGTGTACCACATATGTTTGTATGTATCCTTTTTTTGTATACATCATGTCCATGACACTTATCTTTTACTTGTTACTTTCACATCTAATTTTAGATGTGATGTGGGACATCATACATCTACCCTTCCTCCTCAAGTGCCTTGATGGGCATCATTTCCCATATACCTAAGTAATTTACTCAAATTATATTTATGTTTTTTTTTCATATACATGTTTACATTGTTATATCTATCTTGATAACCGTTTGAAAGCTAGATATAACATATATCATAAATTTCCAACTGATGTTCATACTCTTTTACATAATGATGTCATGTATAAATATTATATTGGTTTATCACATAGAGATCATTTATTTTTATCCTAAAACACATGCTTCATATCTTTTATTTTGAGGATAATTATTAACGAGGTTAAACAACTCCATCAAAAGGGGTGGCATTCACAAGGGTTTTTCATAGAGATCAAGCCATCCTAGTGCACTCAAAACATATTTTTCAACATGTAAACATAGATTACAAAGCCCAAACTCAAATAAATACATTGAAATATAGTCACACATATATTAGTCTTAATTTCCCTCATACATAACACTTTTGGACAATAGCATAGTACACTATAAAAAAAAGTGATCTATAGTCCACCCATCATGCTATTGACCAGTAGCCTCAAAAATAAAAGGTTATAGAATTGTAAAAAAGATACATGTGCAATTTATATTTGTATAGTCTCAGTCACATATTATTATATGCTTAGCATATACTCAATTTTTACATAGATTTACTTAGATTGGGGGAATAATGCATGGCGTGATCACTCCTATTTTAGTTTTAAATATGCATATACACAAATTACTATGACTTAGTCTATAATCCATACACATAAATATCATAATTAGGGGCATGTGCATGGCACATTATTTTTGTATGCTTAGTTTTGCACTAGTTATTTCAGATGGAATGAAAACTCCATTTCATTCTCCACATTGTATACCTAATACACCATTTTACACCAAGAATATACTAGATTAATGCCTCATTCTATTTGCATTGGTTAGCATTCCAAAGTGTCTCAGAGCTATTTTACATTCCCAAGTTGCCTAGAGATATTTTAACATTTTAGTGTTTCCATGTGGCCCAAATCCATCTTGCATAGTTTTAATTACATCATGAAATGTTATTTTTAGATGTATATAATACACATGAGTGGACAATGATGGATTCATAGCCTACTTGAGTTATTGATCTACCTACATAAGAAGGTTAGATAAATCATCAGTCTAATCAAATTTATTCATAGATTATGATCCATATAATAAGGGTGGGTAGTGATTGAGTCAAGGATAGATTGATTTCTTGAGCCACCCACATATGGGGATTAATAAATCAAACAACATAGTCCAATCTATTCATAATTTGATCACCATCTACACACATAAGAGGTTACTAGGTTTTTGCATTAGTTCCTATACCCAGTTAGATGTATTCATTCATTTCCTCTCTATTACATCTATTTACCCAATTTGGTATTTTATTTTGATATTTCTTAAGTAAGGACTGATTCAAACATACTTCATTTACAATAAATGTAATAGAGCATAATTCATAGAATCAAACCCACATTCATGGGATTTACCTCTTATGTAAGTCCAAGTACATCTATATTTAATTTATCCTCATCATTTATCTTTGCTAAATTTATATAATAAGGTGGGGGGGGGGGGGTGTTGTAGTCATCTAAAATTTCATTCAATGCAATGAGTGTCACTTGAGACCACCCTATTTTTATCTTATCCCTAAACCCATCTTAGAGATTTTTTTGATATTTTCTTAGCTTCTATGTATATCTATCCCAAGCCAAAATATATCAAAAGTTCCATTAAGACATCACCTATGCATTCCAGATCTTTTCTCACTTGTGTCAACCACCTAGATTATAGTTTAACCCCTTTGGTCTATAACATAGTGCATTATTGGCAAAGGGGGAAATGATATTAACCCTTAGCTTATTTTACCCCAATGGATACATTTCCACTCCAAAAGTGTCTTAGGGTTAGCCTAGACTCATTTTATGTCTTGAATAACATCAACACACTATATTAAGAACACTCTCATTCATTTATCCCTTATATGGAAACTTTCATTAACAAGCTCAAAAACCATTATGTAATTTAAGGTGATTAATCTCTATTTACCCCTATTTCTACATACATCCATCTATAGTATCCCATAGTGTAGTTTTACTCAAATTTATATTTTCAAGTCACATTTTAATCATTCAAGTTAGAATTCATACTCATGCATACTAACATTACTCTCACTTACAACAACACTTTTATTGGGAGAACTACAATGGGAGTGATCCCATTTAAAAGTATTGGTATGTAGGTTATTCTCAACACATGGGGTGTTAAGGTCAATTCCATCCTACCCTAGTAACACCACTCTTTTTAAAATTGTGTTCATGAAAACCCTATCAGTCATGCAGGCTTAGGGTTCTATAGTGAAATCAATCAAACCAATGTATAAATGATGATCTAGGTCTTTATCACACAAGCATAGGCTTCGTAAAATAGAGTGGAAATCTACCCCAAGTTTCACTATTTTTTATCTATACAAGGTCAATAGTCCTACACAGAAGGTTAGTAACACAATGAACTATTGGAAAAAAGGGTCATGCTACTATTTAAAGAGGGTTTTGACACCTATTTTATTTTAATAATATTATACCCTGCTCTTGCATCATTTTTGATCTTGTCACTTGTTCGTCTCAGTCATATTTTATAGATAAGTACACCCTTTTCAATTTATTACTATTTATAGGCTAAGAAAACATACCAATTCATGTACAAATAAGTGGTTGTTGATATTGCAATATTTTATTCCTCAATTTACATACTTAACTATTTTATCTACTTAGGGTTTTAAATTAATTTAAAAAATAGTTAAATCACTTGCATTTATTATGAGTTGGTTATTTGTCTTAGATGCTCTTGATTAACATAATATATTAATTTTGTTAGTATGCATTAGTTGTTTGAATCTCCATGAAACCATTATATGGGCTAAACTTTGGTTACTAAATTATACTTCTAGTAGATTTATTTTATCCATTTCAACCCATGTAGTATTGGGTGTTTATTAAATCATTTTAAAATTTAAATAAGGTATATGTTGATAGATTTATATACCCCCTTTTGGTGGTTTAGGGAGGAGAAATAGGGGGAAAAGGGTACCTAAGAAATTATTTTGAATAATTTTTGTAGGTTAGGAAATATTGGTTTTTGGTTTGTAGAAGGTTGTAATAGATTCATTTACATGCATAATTTGAATAAAAAAGAAATTAGGTTTTTTATTGCTGTTATTTTGGATTTACTTCACATGTGAAAGGAGGGGTTTTTCATATTTATAAACCTAAGGATGGAACTTAGTTCAATCAATAGGCCTATAAAAATTATATTAGAGATATCTTGAAATATAATATTTGCAACCAAATATCCTATGAATGACATAGAAAAACAAAGGATGTCGTCAATGTGGTGAAACTTTAGTAAAAATTCTGCATGAATAAATTTTTGGATTATGAAATAACAATGTATACTCTTGTTTTAAATTTATTATCTACAAGTTTTTATCTTGCATATAAATTATAGATGCATTCATTGTGTAAGAAATATCCTTATTTATATTACACAAGTAGTAAAGCATATTTCTTGATAAAACTTGAACAAACCTACATGATATGAATGTGAGTGGTAGAACTCAAAGTATGTATTCTTATTTGGGTGTCTTTTTAAACCCTTGCTATTTGTATTTATATATTATAAAAATAATGATATAGACTGCATATGTATATATGCAAGAATGAACCATTTAATGATATGCTAAGTTCATTTTGGTAACTCTTTATATATTTTTATAGCCTATAGTTGTTCTTATTTTATAAATACAACCTCTTGCATATGGATTCAAGACTTATTTCAGAATTCACTTTTGTTTTTATATTTCATTTAATTAGGCATTCACACACACACACACACACACACACACACACACACACACACACACACACACACACACACACACACACACACACACACACACACACATTCAGATAGATGACTTGGGTGTTTAACATATTTACAATGTATATGCAGCCTGTAGTTCTATCCTATTTTGTTAATTGGTCTCATGATAGTGTATTTAAGTTGTAAGATATACTGTACTTCAGATATTATTATTTTTAAAAACACATACACACATACATACATACATACATGCATACATACATATGATTATGTGTAGCATGGGACTAGATTGTATATCATGGTGATTCAACTTAGCTTAGAGGCTTACTCACTAATGAATATATACTAAGCTATATAAATATAGAACATTAGATGGTATCATTTGGAGTTGACATACATGGAAAAATTAAATACCTTGATTGAAGGTGTTTTATCTATAAATTAATTAGCATTAAGAAAACTTGAATGAATTTTATACACTAAAACATACTTTCATGTGTGCATATTTCTTTGTAAGGATTCTTTTGATATTTATAAAACTGTATGGTAGAATGTGCATATGATATGTTTAGATGTAAATAGTGAAATAATAACACTTAAAATATATGCTTTACCTAATTATGGAAGTGTCAAATTAGGCAATAAAGGTTTTAAGTTGGTTTAAAAGTAAATATGAGGATTAATAGCATGTTTTATATTAAAAAATAATTCTTAGGTATGTGCAAATGAGCCATTTTGTGTTCTATTAGTTTTAATACATGATTTTTATAATGTTAAAAATAAATGAAAGGTGTGAAACTCCTTGAGATGAAAATAATGTATTTATCACTCAATTTTTTATAATTTGGACATATGGGTATGTCTGTATTTGGGAATTTTGAATGCTATTGATTGGTATGAACCTGAAATTTTGGAAGGTGTTAATAATAGTTGTGTTATGGTAAAACAAATTTATTTACCTATATTAACTAGATGTTTTTACCTTGCACTAAATTTATTTAGTAAAGATTGTCATGATTTCATGAGGTGTTTTATGTTGTAAATATGTAGTTATTATACTTTGAAATTAGTTTATGATATTTTATCATGTATGTTTCATTTTGATAGTAAGTGATAGGTATATGAGGCTGATGTCATGCAAATGTATATATCTATCATCTAGTATCATATGATAGATTTAGATTTATTAGTAAAGTGTGTGTGTGTGTGGAATTGAATCAGATCCATGAGACATCTAAAATTTGTAATGAAAACTTTAGATAAAGTAATGTTAGAGATGAGACATTGTCATTCCATTAAACTTTCTAGTTTACATGTGTATGCATAATGTCATAATTGATAGATGATTCTTTTCCATGGTCTAAGTGATTGATGCATGTATTAATGATTATAAAACATAGGGTTCTAATCAAATTATTAATATCTACACTAGTTTTATCTTCCCCTCCATGAAGAGAAGGGCCCTCCTAGTGGTGAGGTGTGTAGGGGACCAATGATCTATAGTTGAAGGAAAAACACACTGATGATGTTTTCCCTCTCTTAAGCTATTCAACCATCTAAGAATCATACTCAAGGTTATTTGTATTGATTATTGAGTTGTATTATGAGGGTGAAATGCACTATTTTACATCCTATCATATGTAATTTGATATTTAGTGATGAAATGTAATAAATTGTACATTCTAATTTATAATTATTTTAGAAGCAATGGTTGTATATCTTGTTCCCACTTCTAAATGTTGCAAACAATATAGGTTGTATATTATTTCAATATACTTATGTACCCTTCACTTTTATATGTGTTATATGTGTAATCATATCATCTATTTTCTTCTATACTATTTTAAAACTAAATGGATCTCATCTTCACTAGTGGATTAATTATAATTTCTGCAATTACTATTATAGATGCATTTAACATCCAAACAATGAAACATAATGATAGTTATTGAAAAATAATATGAGATAATTATGTTTTAAAAAAAATTATGTAAATTATTATGTAACCCAAGGGGGTATTAACACTTTCCCTTTTTTATTCATAATTAATTTCATCTGATTCTTTTCTTAGGTCTTCTAAAAATAAAAAATTACAAAAGCAAAGATTTATCTGCATTTATCTTTACTTGTTACATAAATACATAGTTAAAAAAAAATTATGCACATGATTATAATTTTAATATTTATTTATATGCATGATATACATGCTTTTACATATGATTATGGATACCCAGTCACTCAATGGAATTTTCATTCTCACATAGTGAGCATCCTTGTGCCTATTCTATGGGAACCCCCAAAATGTGTTTAAGGTTTTATATTTATTTATTTCCTTATTGTATTGAGTTTTATATTTAATTATATATATTTTTATAGCAATAACTTTTTTTCTTTACTTTATATTTGTGATTTTTTATGTAGCTTCTTTACTTTAATTCTAGATTTATTTACATGTTTTTGATATGGTGAAAATGTTTTTTTCCCTTTTTTTTGATATAATTGTATATGCATGTTTCTCTTTTTTATTATATATATTGGAATATTTAGGTGTATATTCAATGTTACATGATTTTATTTTTTCTCTTATCACTCTTATTTACTCGATATGACATTTATTGACATGTTTACTTTGTGTGGTATTAATTGACTTAATTACTCTATGTGACACTCTATGACTTGTTTAATATGTGTGACATTATTTGAATAATATAATCTATGTAATATTTTTTCTCTATTTACATTGAGATGGATAAGATTTATTAATTTTCATGTGTTTATATTTGTTTATATAATTATTTTGGGTTACTATGATTGTGTCATGATCTATTTAATGCACATTATCCATTGACTAGTTATATGGTTATTTCATGCATTACTATGGTCTCTACCATGCATCGATTAGGGCATATTATTTTTGTGCTTCATTAATTATATATTTTATAAAATTCAATGGTAAAAATAAGCTTGTATTATATTAGGGCATACTATTGATTATGCCTTCATTGTTTACATCTTGTCCACATAATTTACATAATCCTTTCTTACATTGTGTAAATGTAGGGGAATCTTATAGATAACTTTGATTACATAGTTAATAACCCTAGTGAACATACTCTCTTAAATTATATACATGTTCTTTGATGATGATAGTTTTTTATTACAAATAAATGTGTGACAAATGTGATTTAAATGACTATACCATATTATGTTTTATATATTTTACATGTGGTGTGTGTGTGTGTGTGTGTGTGTGTGTGTGTGTGTGTGTGTGTGTGTGTGTGTGTGTGTGTGTGTGTGTGTGTGTGTGTGTGTGTGTGTGTGTGTGTGTGTGTGTGTGTGTGTGTGTGTATAAAATATGTAGGTTATGACACACCTCAAAATTGGGACATATGATCTACTTATTCTATCTTAGTCACATTATTATGATACATACTAGAGTGGTATTAAAAATTTCCCCTCACATAGTTATATGTGATTACAAAACATTATTCTATTTTCCCTTAGAGGTTGTCAATAGGATAAAATATAGTTTATTTATTATACATATAAAGAGCACACAATAGATAGTTATAATGAATATTATGTGCACATAAAATTTATAAGACACACTTCATATATTCAAAGACTCTATATAGACTATAAGAGAGTGTGCATAAAAATAGTGTATTCATTCCTAATTTTTTGTTCTACTTAGTGATTTAATTTTTTTTCATAATAAACTTATATAAACATTGATCTAATTGAAAAAAATATTTTTTTTAAACTACACTTGATATTCACATTCCATACATAGGAGCAATGATGTTAATTTGAAATCACTCATGGATAGTCATAATATTCATGTATATTTTGAGGAAATAAGTATTTTGTGTTTTTCAAGTATTACGAGATATAAATATGATAAGATAACCTCTCTCCTCATTTTTATTTAAATTCATTATCATATCCCTTATTAAGTTTGAGAAACATTTACAAGTTTCAACCATAACTTCTTATTCGAGCCTTATTATTTCACTGTCATTTTTACTTTTATATGTATGCATGTGCACACACACAAAAATAAATAAATATAGTGGCCTTATCTAGATACCTAATTTTGATACAAGAATAGTTAATTTTTATGGTATTAATATGTATTTTGTTTATTGATTATTTTTTATATTAGACTCATATTGGAAAATTTTACCTTGTGTTTGGCCCCATTTTCATTCCCTTACTTTGTGATATCCTTATAAATTTACCTTCACTTCATTATAAGTCAATTATAATACCACCATTCAATTTGAAATAGTTAAAAACCATATTTATCAATTATTTGTTTTCTTTGGCATGAAAATTAATGCTCTTATAATGTCTAAATTATTTTAGATTAAGGTAAAAATAGGTTTTGAAGGGACCCTGAAACCCTGAAACATAGGAAGAAGGATATAACAATAACGCCCTTAGGTAAAACAAACCTAACACCTACTACTGAGTAGTATCAAAAATAGGTTTTACAGGGACCTGAAACAACAAGTCAAGATCATCAAAAGAAAGACCCCAGGTTTTACAGAGACCTAGAAACTCAAGTATGTAAAGAAAACTAAGAACCCGAAAATGGAACTAGTTATAACATCCAACTAAAAGGACCAGAATAATAAGATCAGAAAGACCCTATTCTTCTAATTCCAGGATCATCTTCACCACTTCCTTTCCAATCACAGCAGTGTCTCGTATGGATATTGTAGCTGATGTGGTAGCCTCTTGCATTGCTTTCTTCCTCGAGCTCTGTTTGGTTCTCTTACTAGGCCCCTCCAAAGATTTTATTTCCTCATTAGCTCATTTTCCAATGTTTGTAGTAGCTACACATATGCTAGAAGTAATCTCCTCCATATTCATTCTGCTTTCCTTAATGAGCCTTCTTAGATTGTTCTCATAATATTCAAGTTTGATAGGAATATCTCTTATCTGTATTTCCAAATTATTGATTTTATTTTGATCAGCTTCCTGATTATGTTTCATTATTTCCATTTTATTCTTGAGGCCCATTATTTCCTTATACATCCACGAGTCAACTTGAAGGATAGCATCTTCTTTGCATTTGGCCAAATTCATGAAGGGATGCCTCCTGTCATTCTACCACATGTCACTAAAATCTTCAGTGTTCTCTTTTAGATTGACTCCATCCTTTTCAGTTTGATCCTCCCTTTCCATTCTTTTTTGTTCTTTAGTCTCAACAGGGCTTTCGTTGTGGACAAGATCATCCTTTACTTGTTCTCTAGTCTCCATTGCATGATAGGCATCCTGAACTATATGTTCCTTCTCTATTTTTAAAGCAAGATCCTCAAATAAAACATGCATTTCTTTTTCACTTTCCCCCAACACTTACTGATTATCCTCAAGATCATAGTTTTTCTGTTCTATTTTTTCCTCTATAGTGTCCCCTTCTTTTTCATTCTCACTTTTATCTTTACCTTCCTCATTAGAGCTGGATTCCCCACTATCCATTCCTTCCTCTTCCTTCGTACTCTCCTCAAAACTTTCAGTGCTTTCCCACTTAGTTTCCTCATCAACAATCTATTTTTTAAAGCTGGAGGATTTGGGTTTAACTTTTTCTTTCCCCTTCACTGTTTCATTCTTCACTCTGTGAATCCTTATTTTTGTTCGAATAAGGATTCAGGACAATGGCATTGTTTTTGTAGAAACCTTCTATTATTAGGATCAATCCCTCATGCAATATAGGGTGAGACTCCTTTTTTCTATGAGCAAACAGACTTTGGAGCAGTGACAATGTCCAAATTGTTATTTTAAGGGTTTGGGACAATTTTTTACCCTATTTTGGATTAATGAAAACAAGACTAACCCTAATAAGATATAATGTCATAAATTAATTTATATATCATAATATCAAATTCAAACATACATCTGAGGTAAAATTAAAAAAAATTGTTGTAATGATTTGATAAGTGCCATATGTTAAATATAGTAGCTAAAGCAAAGGGATGAGTACTTATATTTTTTGGTTATTTGTCTAGTTGTGAATATATTCTGGAAGTGAAAATAAAGATAAAGTAGGTTTTTTTGGTTTGGTTATGGAACTAATTATCTATATGTGCAAGGTTAGTTTTACCAATCTGAGTTCACATCATTAATCACTATTAACCTTTTATGGCTGGTACTAACCTATGTGGATATGATAAAATTTTATGCTCCCAAATTTTGCATAGTATAAAATTTATAAAATATTATTATGATGCAAGTATCTTATTAATTAAAACACACTCAACCTTGGTCCTCTCCCTTATCTATAATATTTATCACCTTTTCTAGCCTTTGTGAATTTTAAAAAATCATTTATAAGTATTTATAACTTAAATATTAAATTTTTCATGGCATGGAAAAAATTTCATAGTTATTATCTCCACCATCATGGTGGTTTCTAAATTTCCACTACATATTATAGTAGTTTCACCACTGTAGAAGTCTTTTTTAAACTAGCTCTTGAAATTTTACTTTTCATGTGATTTTCATGATTTCAATTATTTTTTATTGTTATTTAATCTTGTTTTTATATTCCTTATCCCCCAACACACTCTTAGTCATAATTAATTTAATATCTACTACTTCGAAGTTAACTCCAACAAGCTCCTAGTCAAGGTTCACTTAACTCCTAGTTGTAACTTCGTTTCCTTCCATATAGGTATTTAATTTTTATTTGATGTTTGGATCTAAAAATTTCATTATTTAATGGATTATAAAATTTATATAGATAAAAAATATAATTTATGTGTTTTTTAATAACTTATTTGAAGATTCATATTCATCTTCCAATCATTCATACAAGTTGGAGAGAGATACCCACAAATTTACAACCATTACTCATTCATTCATGAGCAACCGATGTCCATTCAGTTGTTTATTCCTTAAATTTTTAATTTTATTTTATTCATTTTTTTTCCTCATGTTATAATTCCATGGTCACCATTTGAGTAACATATAAAAAACTAGCTACCTAAGGATCAAATACTTACATCAACTTATTCTTCTCCATTTGATTTTTTTTTTGGTTTGGTTCGAGGATTCATTCATTTATTTATTTTGTTAGTTAGTGTTATTATTAAAAAATATATTTTTTATTAAAATATCTTTTATTTCATAAATATTCATTTAAAAAATATTAATTAATAAAACTTCTTTCCCTTATTTTCTTGTTTTAAAAATGTTTGTTCAATAATTTTAGTTGCATCCATACATTGTATATCTTAGGAAATACTAGTTAAATTCTTGATCAAAGGTAGATATAAAATAATTACATTTAGCTACAGCCAAAAATAAATAAATTTTATATTTTTCATACACAAATCTCACATACAAATGTAGACTAGAAACTTACATATACAAAAATAAAAAACCCCAAAACTAAGTTTGCATTTTAGAGTTGTTTTTAATCTTCTTGTATAATCAGAAAAAACCACTCAAATAAAACAATATAAAATTTTAGATTAAGATTATTTAGTTATACATCAAGTTAATTGGCATACAAATAAAAAATCACATTTAGTCATTACATGCACAAACTAGATATTTTAATTCAAAAATCATATTTCATATATAAGAAAGATAAATTGCAGATCTAGATATTTTAATTCAAAAATCATATTTCATATATAAGAAATATAAATTGCAGATCTAGTTTTCCATATACATAATTAGGATTTAAATAATTCATTGTATTATATTTTCATTCTCATTAAAACATTGATAAAAAAAATCATCCCTAACAAATGTAAATAAATTTATGCATTATTTTAAATTAGAAAAGAATAAAAATTAGCACTTGCATTATTAGATTAAATTTCAGTTTTTTAAAAAGCATTGAATGCATAAAATATTAATAAAAGATAAAATATTTCATTAAATTTGATTTTAGTACTTTAATTTCAGCAATAGTGTATATTTATTTCATTTTGTAAAGCCTTGTTGAAAACATGAAACAAGACTAACCAAAGCCTTGTAAAAATAAGAACAAGCCCAAATATTATTGAAACATAAAATCTAACTTTAAAATCAATGATTACACATTTAAAAAATAAAATAAAATCATATTCATATCAAGCTTAATAAAAACAAGCAAATAGGCTTCAAATTCCAAATAAACCATTGCCTCACTCTTAGATGATGTTTATAGAACATGCTCATATACATGGAGTAAAAATGTTTTTGAGAGTGTTCCCCCCAATACCAGTGAAAAATATATAGAGTGACATAAGCTCAAAACTTATGATAGAATTATTCTATTATTTCCTCTTCCAAACCTTATTATTATTCAATTGAATGCTCTTGAAGATCAATCCCATTAAGTACATGTCCATGTAGCAAGACCAATTTATATCCTAGCCTATCAATCCAACAACCTAAATTTTTTGTTCTTATCACATTTGACCTTGGGTCTAGCCTTGACATATTTAATTCACTATTTATATGACATTTTTCAGGCACAACAAATTGACTGAGCGAATCTAATCCTAGGATTTCTTAAATCCATATTCACCTAGCTCATAGAGTCTAGTGTAGATAAAAAACTATACTACCTTGTCCTTATTCATTTTTAAGGTTCTTATAACTTTATGAAATCTTGATTCACTAGTTTAAATTAGCATTACAATGTAGGTGAACTATCTTGTAATTAACATAAACATCCATTATTATTTGTTACTCAAAACCTTGATCCCATAGCTCAACCCAACCAACTATCCCTTCCTATTCCAATCCATTGAGTAAATCAACCCATCCAATTGAACCAATAGACCCCTAATGTAATTATCCTTTCATTGGATGTCTTGTATATATCTACATAATTCAAATACACAAGACATAATGTGTTTCTTTACACATGTACAAGAATGGGTAAACCTGAAGAATAAGGATTATCATTTTGTGTAAACCCTCTTTTATTTATTTTTCCATCCTTCTATCCTCTCCCATTAATTTTGTGGGTGTACTAACACCCATTAATTATGTTTATGAAAAAAATTAGGAGGATTTTTTTACCTTAAAGCCTATATAAGAGGCTTTCAACCTCCAGCCAAATATTCTTGATAGTCTTCAATTCATCATTTAATAATTTCAATCTAGGGATGGTGTCCAAGGTTGTATGCAATAAGAGAAATAGATCTCTAGAAACTAGTCTCTTCTACCACACTCCATACTTGTATGAATTGAAAATCACACATACAAGAATTAAAAATCACACTTGAAGGAAATGAAAAGAACACTTGTAGGATTTGAAAAGCACACTTGCAAGATAGAAAATCACACCACACTTTGTAGAAAAGTAAATCACACTTGTAAGAAAGTAAATTACTAAATTAAAAATAAAGGATAAACATAGAAAACACCTTCAGGTTCACAACAAACTTTAAAAAAAATAAATGTCTACATGAAAAATAAATAATAACAATTCAAAATCATAATTACATAATTAAGAAATAAATAAAAATACATTTATCCATCTTCCTTAGAATGAGTGGCCAGCTCATTCCTTAAAAGAGGATTTTAATCAGAACACTAGATTTATGTCATAAAGCTTCAGAATGGATTATCGATAAATATTTATTACAATGGTGTGGGAGGTTGCATTTACAATCTCATGCTTCCATCCAACTCCTTATTTAGGAATAACAATCCTAGATGCTCTCCACCTAATATGAAGAGAAACATAACAACTTATATATTCTAGCTTATCTCAATCTACCACAAAATATGGAGAGAGACATTATTATCTATTTACAACATAAGCTCAATATTCATGAAATATGAAGATAATTATTTATGAAATAAAATTATACAAATCTAAATTTAGATACAATCCTAAACTAGTCTATAGATAGACCTATGTAATCCGTATATATGCCTGCATAGTCCATAAATATACCTACAGAGTCCATATATTTTAAAACCTGTAGATTCCATAGATTTCAAAACCTATAGAGTTCATAGATTTTATACCTATAAAGTCCATAGATTTTAGAACCTACAGAGTTCATAGATTTTAGACCTACAATGTCTATATTTTTCAAACATGTAGAGTCCATATATTTCTTCAAGTTGGATTCTTTGAAATTTTGATGACTATAATGGATCCCTGGACATTTGATGTTTTGAAATGGTCTTCAAGAAATGAACTACATGAATGTAAATCTACTGGTTGAGTCCATAGATATGAACTGAGTGAGTCCATAGTAAATCTAGGTGAATCCATAGCTAGACTAGGTGAGTCGTAGCTATGTCTAGAGTGCCTATAGCTCATCTCAAAGATGATATTTGGTTGGTACCTCATGCTCATGATTATTATGGGCTAAATATAAAAATATTAATATAATTTTTTTAGAGATTTAGTAACAATAATCAATAAACAAGAAGATAATGATTTATAAAGAAATAACCAAGATATAGTTCTTTATTTCATTCTAAATAAATCATAAGTTCAAAAACTACACTTAGATATACTTCTTATTCAAGGAAAAAGGATGTTATTTCATGGATATAATGATCCATTTTATGGTTTCATCAATTCTTTCTTTAGTTGTAATAATAACTCCACCCAAAACATAGATAATACATTCTAAAACACTTTTTCTTCTATTTGACACACCAAGTCTTAGGTAGTAAGCAAATAACTACATGATCCTTCTAAAACTAGTATAAAAAACCATAAATCTAATAAGAAGTAACTCAATACTAGAGGTGGGTTATACCCCTAAACTATGACTTGACTCCAAATCAGTTTATAAATCTTATATATTAAAATAATGATAATGTTTGATCAATATGATAAAATCATCCACCTTCTAGAGGATGGGATTAGTATATTATAATCACCACCACCTCACTCTAATACTAACCAAAACACATTTATACCTCCTATATATCCCATAATAGATCTTCTTGAGCCATTTAACATGAACCAAATACATTATAGAATGCTAATCCTCTCCTCTCAAGTCTTTGAAAAGAGAAGCTCCCAAGTGTAACACTAATGCTTCACAAAATGAGCTCATTTCCACCTTGGTGTGTTTCATTAATGACCTGGAGAGTAACCAAGCCTCTCTTCAAGTTTTTTTCTCTAAACCAATGAATGAAATTAAACCTTGTCAATCAGGGTCATTTCTCCTCTATTATCTTCCTATTGGCATGTTATCAACCATTGCAATAACAACATAAATCACCTTCCATTGGATTTATACCAAGATAAAACCATGGGGGAATCCTTATTTGTGGAATTTCCAAACCCATAAATCAAGTATACCAACACCATATAAACCACCTACCTAAATTCATATTGGAGATTATTTATCATATATTTTTTCAAATAATGTGTTAACCTACATTCCATCACTCATTATTCCTCCTTGATATGTTTTAGACAATACATAACATACATACACTCTACCCTTGAAATCGTTAGATAATGTTCCTTATTATCAATCCTTAGATTCCTAATATCATATGTCATTAAAGTCTACTTAACTAAGAATCTACTTATTTCCCTATTATTCTCCATATCCTCAATGCACATATTTTCCCTCTAGCAATTTTAAGTTCATTCCTTACTCAATTACTCTAGCTTAGGCTCATCCCCAAATATATTTTGTGTATTTTAGTTTCATATGGACCTATGTGAAATAATTTAAATAACCCCTTGATAAAAAAATATGAAGGGTCCTCCTACACTTTGTTCCTAATATCCCCAAATACAATGAAGATGAACATCCAAACACACATGTGAAAGAGTATGTAATAGCTATCATAGAGATTATACCTTGGTATGGGGTGATTTATAATATATTCCCAAATAATATATAGGTAATTTCAATATATTGGTATTACCACCTTCCTAAGGCTTCCATCCATTCCTTCTAACAGCTCATGGATGAATTTTTTAAAGTGTTTGGAAGGAACACATTATTTAGAACTAGAATATAGGAGTTATTGAACACCAAGTAGGAATATAATGATCCATTTTATTGAAATGTGGTTGTAATTATTATATGATTTGAACATTAACCCTCATATAGACTAGAGAGAGTTTTTAAAGCTCTTTTTACACTCTCTAAACAAATAAATAAGGGAATACATCCAAACATTACTTTACAGGTCTTAAGAATAAGCACTTGAAATCACTCTCAAGATAGATTATACAACCATTGATAGTGGTCATAGTAATTATATATCTAATGGTTGAATCATTTCCCTTAAAATAAATAATGGGGTTTATAAAATGAAAATAAAAAAACCCCAACAACCAAGGCCCTAAGGTCATTAATTAAAACCATAATGCCACTATAGATGGTATGAAAAACTAAGATAAAAATAAAAATAATTAAATAAAAACCAAAACTAACCCATGAATAATAATAGTGTGGATAAAAACAATGGAGGTGAAAAAACCAAAACCCTCCACCTATACTTCATGCAGTATATTTTAATTATACTCTACTACAAGATAATCAATTTCAAAACCAAATTAAAAATCACTATCAAAATTTTGACTAAAACCCTAAATTTAAATACTAATATTTATTTCATAATAAGAACTAAAAAATATTTGGTCAAAAAATTCAAAACCAACTGCTTAGGGATTATGATCCTAAATTATATTTCCTTTTTCATAGAGTCATTGATAATAACACCCAAGTGATTAAAAGAGTACATAAATTTTATCTAAAGACTCCTAGAATACCAAGACAAAACTTTGTAGACATTATCAAAATGTTGACCAAAACCCCCAATGTCAAGACCAATGCTTCTATTATAACAACAATTAATAATTATTTGGTCAATAAATTCAAGATCAAAGGCCTAAGGCTTATGATCTAAACATGTATTTCATTTTCCATAAATTCATATCTAATAAAACTCAAATGTGTAATAAGTATAATAATTTTATCTAAATACTTCCCAAATGCTAATGAAAAACCTTTGTATACATATTCCTAGGAAATGTGAATGTTAATTCAAATCCCAAACCCTCTTTAATAGGTATTATGGCACCTATAAACACCATTTTTTTCATCCATAAAATCTCATTTCCAACCATTAACATTGAAATGTTCAAAATTAGTTGTGGTCTAACTATTAATAACTGTAACTCATGATTCCAATGCTTCCACTTATGTATCAATTAATCTTGATGTGGCTCTTAAATTTATACCCTATGGGAAGAATAGAGTGATAGGTGTTGTTGAATAAGAAAAATATGAAGATTAAAATATCAACACACATATGAGGGAGCACTAATTAACAACTCCCCATTATACAAAAATTTTGGAGATTGACATCCAAACCAAACCTAGACCCATGGGAAACTATGATTTTATTGTTGAGATTATGAATGATTTTACCACATCTCATTTATGGACCTTATTAAAAGCATTTATTCTCATCATTTAGAATTAATTGATGCCTTATTATTTGGGCATATATCTATATCCATTCCTCCCACAAATTTATAAATGAAATACATAGACTTAGACATGTACCAGCATAGGGAAAATTTGAGAGATGTTAGCTATTTGTTCTGTCTTAGAAGCCTTCCCCTAGACATTAAAATGTCTAGGAAATGGAATTAAACATTGTACTATAAATTATAAATATAAAAAAATATGTAAAGAGATAAATGGTTTATTATGGGGTTGCTCTTAACATAGTCCCCTTTTCATTAATCCAAAATCTAGGCTGTGGAGAAACCAACTCATCTACAACCAAGAACGCCTTAAACATTTATGAAAACCTCAAGTCCTCTTCGATTTAATTTTTTTTTATACTTGTTACTTTGGTTCCTAAGACTGTATTAACTAAATTTTGTGTTATAGACAAAGACACAAACTAGATCATGATCATAAGAAAGCCTTGAATCCATATGATAAAGTAAATTCCTTCAACTTTTATTGCTTAAGCTGATCTAAATCCATTCAAAATTCACCAAGAAAACCTTAAGAAAACAACATGTATTCTCATTGATTATAGCTTTTATATAAATGGTTTAGTGAAACCCCCTCAAGCAGTCAAAGATAAAAATCCCATGGCAACCACAATGTGTATCTTGAAATCAAATTTTAGAATCCCCAAAACCTCACCAAGAAACCCTTAAGAAAAGAACATGGATTCACATTGATTATTGCTTTCATAGAAAAGATGTAATGAAGTCTTATCCAAAATAAAATGACAAAGAGTCTATGAAAACCATGACATGTATATTTAATTGATTTATGAGAACCCCAAAGCCTCACAATGTGGCAATCAACACATTTCCACTCATTATTCCTCCTAGATACATGTCGAACAATGTGACACCTACATAAACTCTACCCTTAAAATCATTGACTGACACTCCTTCTTCAAACTACTTACAATCCCAATGTAATATAATCTCCAAGTCTACTAAGTTAGAAAACTATTTCACAACACAATTTTATCCATATCATCAACCCACATCCTTTCCATCTAGAGGTTTTATTTTCATTTCCTAATAAACTCATTTCCATTAGGCTCATCCCAACACAACTTTGGTTTATTTTAGTGTTATACATACCTATATAAAATACTTGAAATAACCCCTTAATATAAAAATATGAGGGCTCTTAAATATAAGAAAGTGGGAGATTCAAACACACATGAAGTCATATGCAATAGCTATCAAAGAGATTTTACCTTGGGATGGGTTAGTTACTAATATATTCCTAAATAATCTATAGATAATATGTTATATTGGAATTAATACCTCCTCAAGGCTTCCATACATTCCTTATGACAACTCAAGGACCAAATTTTTTTACATGAACACATTTTTCATTACTAGAATAAGGCATTTATTGCACAACAAGAAGGAATCTAATGAGTTTACTACACATTTTATTATAATATGGTTAAAATTATTATACACCTTTACCATTTCCCCTCATATATACTAGAGAGACTTATGAAATATCTTCTTACAATATTCAACAAAGAAATAAGGGAATACATCTAAACATTTTCTTATAGGTCTTATGAAGAAGCTCATTGAAGTGCTCTTAGGATAGATCAGGTAGCCATTGGTTGTAGTGATTATGAATCCAATGGTAAAATCATCTCCCCTAACCAAAAATATGGGGGTTAAAAAATGAAAACTAAAATATCCCCAATAACCAAGGCCATAAGGCTATAAACCAAAATTGTAATGAAACTACAGATGGTGTGATATACTAGGTTAAAAAGGAAAAAGTTTCAAATAACAACCAATATTAACCCATGAAAAATAAAAATGTTAATAAAAAAATGGAAGTGAAAAAAACCAAAACCCTCCACCTATAATTCACATAGTATATTTCAACTATCCTCTAGTATAAGATAATCAATTTTAGAACCAATTTAAAAATATTATCAAAATGTTAAAAAAAACACTCAATTTCAATACTAGTACATGTATCATAATAACAACCAAAAAATATTTGGTCAAAAAAGTCAAAACCAAAGGCTTAGGGATTATCATCCCAACTTATATTTCCTTTTCCATAGATTCATTGGTAATGACACCTATTTTACCCCAATACACCCCATTTTGAAAATTTCAAATAGGGATCCACTTGCATTAGAAAACTTATACAAGACAAAGTCTAAAGACATGGTCCATTGAGAAGAT